>WBMY01002809.1:587957-629306 GCA_013397315.1 Donacobius atricapilla | reverse complement strand
CGCGCTCCCGGGCGGCGGCGGCCGCGGCACCGTCCCTCCCAGCGCGGCGTTTCGTGCCGCCCAGCCCTGTCGCCGCGCTCGCCGCCGCTGCCCGCCCGAAGCCTCTCTGCACGGCAGGCGTGCCGGTAAGGCACATCGGGGCTTTGCCCGCGGTTGCCTTAGTAACTCATATGTATTTTCCCTTACTTTCATGTGGGTGTGTGTCCCTGACTGAATTACAGTTTTGCCCCCTACACACGGAAAAGTTAATCTAAACTGTAGAGTGCCTCCTTGCTTCCTCCCTTCGCTGACCTTTAAATGACATTTCCCGTGGCTGGCAGGGCAGATCGCTCGCTTTCTCTTTTTTACTCACATTATGGATGGAGAAAGGAAATGTCTAAACTGAGAAAGACGCCTTCAGGTAACCAGAACGCAAAGGAAGAACCGCTTGTCACTCTGCTTTCAGGGCTGGGGCCGCTGGGGCCGCTGGGGCCGGGCTAGGGCTCTTCTCCCACGAGCTGCCTACCTCCCAAAACTTTTAAAACTTCCCGGGGGCAGAGGGGGTGTGTGCGCTGGCTGGACGTGCGGGAAGTAGCCGCCTGGGCTTGAAAAGCAGATGCAAAAAGGATTGTAGAAACTCAGCATATGTGAGTATGCATGATCGTATATCGAGGCAAATAAATACATGATTTAATCCGTCTTGAAACTTCTTGTTGAGAGGCTTATCGAAGCAAATTGCCCTGGGCTTTTGAGAAAGCGGTCATCTCTAACCGTGCAGGGTTGCTTTACGGAGCTCGGGTTTGACATCAATTTCTTGGTTAGCCCGTTTTATCCCCTCTTTCTATGCCACCAGGTTAAAAGTCACTAGGATGAGGGCTGTCTTGGCAGCTTCAAGAGTGACGCTGTGAGGCTTTGCTGTGATGGTATTCGGAGCAACTTGGCCGTTGTCGAGGAGAAGCAGATGCCATTTCCTACATGTCCTTAAACCATGTGCAGGCAAGGGGAGCCCATGAAATTCGTAACCTGGGTCTGGATGACATCGTGCAACAAAATGATTGGTGTGCTGCTGGTCTTTTTCCCTGCTCTGCTCCTGGAGATGGACGTGCTGCCCAGGAGTGGTGGTCGGAAGGTTCTTCTCTCTGCAGCCTCCTCACAGCGGTCGGTGGCTCGGATGGACGGGGACGTCATCATCGGGGCCCTCTTCTCTGTCCATCACCAGCCGCCAGCCGAGAAAGTGCCCGAGAGGAAGTGCGGGGAAATCCGGGAGCAATATGGCATCCAGAGAGTCGAAGCCATGTTTCACACTTTGGATAAAATTAACGCCGACCCGGTCCTGCTACCTAACATCACCCTGGGCAGCGAGATCCGAGACTCCTGCTGGCACTCCTCCGTGGCCCTGGAGCAGAGCATCGAGTTCATACGGGACTCTCTCATCTCCATCAGGGACGACAGGGACGGAGGCACCCGCTGCATTTCTGACTCTCAGACCCAGCCCCAGACGAGAGTGAAAAAGCCCATCGCGGGGGTCATCGGCCCCGGCTCCAGCTCAGTTGCTATTCAAGTCCAAAATCTGCTCCAGCTCTTCGACATCCCCCAGATCGCTTACTCCGCCACCAGCATCGACCTGAGCGACAAAACGCTGTACAAGTACTTCCTCAGGGTGGTCCCCTCCGACACGCTGCAAGCCAGGGCCATGCTTGACATCGTCAAGCGTTACAACTGGACCTACGTCTCCGCCGTGCACACGGAAGGTNCCCGGGGAGGGCAGCGGGAGCGGGGCTCGGCGGCGCAGGAACGCCCGCCAGGGATCGGGCATCTCCCCGGCGGTCCGGGCCCTGTGCCCACTCCCTCACGGAGGGCCTCGCGTGCTTGTAAATAAAAGTTAACAGGTGTGAGCGGCTGGATCTGGGGCGGGCAGCCTCTCCCCTCCGGCTGGGCGTGGGGCTGGTGGGCCCGTGGGGCTGGTGGGCCCGTGGGGCTGGTGCGCTCGGTCGCTGCCGTCGCGGGGAGTTTGACAAAACGGAGTCAGGGCTCGGCAGGGACGCCAGGATTAGCTGCTGGCTTTGCTGCGTGTGAATTGATTTCCTGGGTCTGCCAACAAGAGAGGAAAGAAAGCTGCAAATCCCTCCCCTGTCCAGGGAGCCCCTCCAAAGCCAGGTGCCCTGGGAAAGGGCAGGCGGAGGCTCATGCAGCTTGCGTGCATATTGAGCGATAGTCGAAGCTATTGCTCTGCACAATCTGTTCATAGTCAACAGGTCTTCTTTATTTTAAATATCAAAAGAAACATAGCAATAGTAAGGTTATTTTAAAGAGGAGATGTTAGTTTATAGCCAGGCTAGGTGGACCAACATAAATTGCAGCAGTAATTGCATTTGATAGAAAATGTATTATTGTGATATTTCTGTAGTCCAGTTGTGGTCCCCAAAATGGGATTTCTAAGTATAAAATTGCAAATCTGACCACGTTATTGCTATAGCTTTGCAACTCTTCCATTTATCTGAGTGTATGGATTTGATTTATGATTCCCTGTGCTTACTGAGCTGACTCCACACCTTTCATTCTCACAGAGATGACTAAGTAAAATGAGGTAAAAACATATACTGTGACGAAAAAATAAAAGAATATCCAGGAAAAGTTCCATATTTACAACATTTAGAAGGGGTCTGGATTGATCTAGACATCAAAACCAGAAAATGCTGCAATTTGAGGGGGCTGGGGGACAAGTGAGAGCATGAAGCAATGACCTGACATTTGCAGTTCATTCATGCCCTGTTCAGATGAGAAAATGAGCTGCTAGCAAGATTCCAACATGAGCTATTAAGATTCTCTATTGTTGACAGATATGATTAGATCCTGCGGAAGGCCAGGATGACAAATAAACATGAAAGGGGTAAATTCTTTGTTGATCTAAATAGCCATCTCTCCCTTCAAGGCACTCTGGAGTGCTCTGCTAACTCACTGTGCCTGAGGAGCTGCCTCAGGGGACTGGCTGCCTCTCTGTCCCGCTCCTCTTTTGGAAAAGACAACACCCTCTGAAGGTTAATTAAAAAAAAAAGATCATTATAAGCAGCAACTTCAGTCATTGCTTGTGAGAAATTTTATTTAATACCTATTTTTATGAATGTTACTGACTGATGAAAAATAATTGTTGCAAGATATTTTTTGACTTCTGAAGTGATACTTCTGAAAATAGGGGTAACCCACAGGTCAACGCTCTTCTTAGGAAAGGTCACAACAATTTTACTGATAATGCAGCTTGAGATTCAGATTTGCTTTTTTATTATTAATCTGTGTCTGCCATTCATTTATTGTTAAATTCAAGCCAAAATGTCACTAAAATTATGTAACAAGCTTCAACTTTTGCAGTGCTTTCCAGAAAGACAAGTTGTTGACCCCCACCCAATTGCTGTTGGGTAGATTCCAAAGGCTTTTTTTCATTCTATTTAAAGTGAAATTAGTATTCATGAAAATCGGTGTAAAATCGTTGCATTTCTGTTTCTTCAAATCCCATGCATTCACTGTATTGTTAAAGGTGAAATCATTCTTCACAGACAACACAAAGCCACTCTGAATGATAGTCTGTGTGAGCAGAGCTGCTCCATCCATGCTATGTTTGGAAATACGGGGATAAAATGTAGTCAGAAACATTCCTCCTCCACAGTTACTCATAGGCCTCTACGCTGTCTTTATGGTGGGCTGCAAAATGTGCTGGGAGGAATTCTAGGGTATCACTGGTTGGATGATGTCTTCAGCAAGGGACTGCGAGGAAGGGGCATGTTTCTAGGAAATGCACAGGTTGACACTGTGAAGAAGTTAATTCCTTCACCGTCCAAGTGTTCCAGATCCAGTTTGACCCCATTTCCAGAGCAGAAAAGCTGCTTATTTCCTACCTGACCTCTGGTTCTCATGGGGATGGACAACGCTCAGCTCCTGTAGGAGCCAGCCACAAGGGGATGCAGTGAGACCCCTGAGCTGCACGGTGTCAGTGAGCTCCTCAGTCCTCACTGACCCCGGGCAGGGTCATGGAAACTGCCCAGAGAGATGAGCCCTTTCCCAGCCTGAGCCATCCAACTCTGCTCACCCTTCCTCTGCTCCTGCAGCCTAACTGAAGTTGGCTGAATGCCCAAACCAACACCTGGGTACACAATTACAGATTTAGTGGTAATCAGAAATAAATACCACACAGTTTGTTGCCCAGGCTTCTTAACATGAAGCCTACGTGTGCCATGACAGTGAACATAAAGAAATCATCCATATAGAAGGAAGTGTTTAAGTAGTTTGCCTTTGATATGGATGTTTATTCTTCATGTGTCAACACGATAATTAATCAGTGATGATGACTTTTCACTACACTCAGTCTGTACACTCTGGTACATAAAGCTGAGTGGAGATGTGCCAGACTTTTTGGGGTTTCTTACACAGTGGTTTATTAAGAAGTATAAACATTACCTGGGTAAAAAATTCTCAGTTAATCAATAAAATCTATTTGCAAAGATCCACGTAGCACATTGCTCCTTTTAGATTAAAATTGACACAGAAACATCCACATTAAAGAAGAAAGAAAGGAGTTACTGCATTTGATTATTTTATTGCATATTTCAGTTGAGCATAGTTGCCCATCATGAGAGTCAGTTTTTTCCCAGGGTGGGCAACAGTCATAAATGCTGTAACAAATCCGTGCATCTGTCAGTGTATGCTGTATGACCATATAGTATTTGCAAAGCAGTTTCAAGGCTATTTTTTTTTAAGTTTTCTTCAAAGATAATTTAGTATTGGAGTTCTTGGCATGTCTAGTCTCAGATTTTAGGCTTGAAAGTAATTTTTATCTTGAAATACACATAAATGGATGCTTAACTTTGAGCCAAATCTTCCTGTGGAAATCAAAGGCGTCAAAAAGCACATGGGTTAAATTGGGCACAATACTTAATGTGATAAGGGCAGAAGGAGTGACACTTGTTGAGGGTAACTTTCCAAGTGAGATATTCTGGTCTTTAGCCAGATAACCTCAGAGTCAGGTATTCTTCTCTACTTAGACCAGGCAGCCACTGGTGATTTGGTAACACTGTGAAGAGTTGTAGGGTTCACTTTCATCCTTGCCTGGAGAAGAGCCTCTGGGCTGCCTCCAGAGCAAGACGAGATAGCAAGCACCCGTGCTGTGCTGCTTTCATGTTAAAGACAGTGAAATTAATGAGGTTGCCACCAAAAAATGCAGAATAGTTACGAGATTGCTGTAGGTTACGCTGACTTCCAAAACCCACAAGACACCTGCACCTTGGCTAGTGATCAGCATGGAGTCTCCATCAAATCCCTCACTTTTAGCTGTTCCTCTTGTACATGGAGCAGGAGAGATGATGGTGTATTAGTCCTTTTATCACCTCAACTTCTAAGTACCCCACTTCTGAATAAGCAAATAGAAATACTTAGCATCTGTACCTCAGTTATATTTCAATCATTGCCTACCTGTTAGCCTTATAAAATGTATGTGAGCATTCATTTGAATGCTGTTTTTAATTCATGGACCGTGCTTACACTTTGTTGTACAAATACCCCTTTATAAACAAGATTTCCATTCCAACAGATTAACATGCAGACTTTGCAGAAGCAACTTTGGAAATAGAATGATTAAGATAATTGCACCAAATTTGGGCTGTTTGGAAATTAATTTTAGAGAGCAGTGAGATGCTTCTGGTCTTGATTAAATTTTGTCAGATTTGTCAGGCTGTTCCTTTTTCTTGAGTATAAGGCATAAAATGAACTATGATGGAGCAGATGGCGCAACTGTAAAGACTTTCAGATCAAAGTAGATGGTAAGTATATTATCTTCACAATGATTTTTGGTAACCTGGGTGCTGCAAATTATCCATTGTACAGGAAACTCATAAACATGGTTATATATGCTGGAAAGAGGATGGAAAGGAGTGAGTCCTGCACTTTATTGCAAATTTCACAAGAAATAAGTTCATTCAGTAGAACCTACTAAAGTAGCTTTAGATATGCTGGAAGATAATACTTCTGTTTAAAGATTAATGGGGCTATATTGATCAAATAGCTCAAAGGAATGATTTTCATAAAATTGTATTTAATTTCTCAAAGGTGTTTCTAACAATGTTCTACTATTAATTCTATGGTGTCACTCAATGATTAGTACTTTTTGATAAAAAAATTCTGTTGTCAGGCAACAGAGTAAGGAATTCCAGTTCAAATATTTGAAATTAGGGTGTACAAATATTTCTATAGATACCAACAATTACAAAAATACTCTTAAAGGTTAAGCTTATGTAGCGGTATGAATTGTGCTGAGATGTGTGTTCATAAATGCATATTCCAATCTATTTTTTCTGTGTTAAACTTGCTTCAATAACCATCTTCAGAGGCTTTGTGACACACAAAAAAAGGAAAGGCATATATCACAAGGGAAACAGAAATTAGTTTCAAAATAAGTATTCCTACATTGGATGGATCCCATTAGCTGTATTAATTAGAACATACTACGAGAATAATTTTCACAGATTAACATTGTTGAGAAACACTGTAGAAATCAAGAGAAATTCCTTCTTGAAAATATATTGCTTTGCATTACTCCTAAATTCACAAATAGTATAGCTTTTCAACTACACAACTGGCAGCTGCATGAGTTATATCAGCTCAAAAGGTTCATCAAACTCCTGTGACTGCCTTCTCAGCAGTACTGCTAGAGTTCATGTTTATCAGTCAGTACAAAACATTCATTTGTGCTTTATTTTTTATACATTATGTCCTTGTTATCAGATTTTATGTCTTACAATCCTTGTTAACTCCTGCAGGTTTCTTGTCTTACTGAAGACTTTTAAAAACATTAAATGACCTTAGCTTTCTCAAAAAGCTGTGTGAGAATGCCTCTAAATATCCCTTTGAACCTAAAGTTCATAACATGGAGGTGACTGCACTGAGGTTTCTTAGACAGAAAACAAAAAGCTATGTCGAGTAAAATCAAATAAATGAAGCAGTGTCATGTACTGAGACAGATTCTTTAGGGGCCTGATACATCAGTTAGCTGGTAACTCTAGCGAGAGACCAGAAGCATTGCACCTGCCACATGCGGCCCAGAAAAATGCTGATCACAGTCATTAATAACTGGGGCTCCCCTATCCCTGGGAAGCAGTGCAGGGATTTCAGTTTATCTTCTGGGTGGCAGGAGTGCTTGCTGCATAAGCTACAGTTACAGATGGCAGTAATTAACACGTGGGCCTGCAGTCTGAACTGGAGGGCCAGGAATTGATTGCACCTAAAGAAACTGTTCTTTCACCCGTGGGTACATAAGGAATGCTAAGGGTTATCACCAGAGATGGTTGGGAGGGGCATGCAAGGGACAAATGCCATCCAGTGGGGTAACCAGCTCAGGTTTATAGTCTAATTTTTCAATATTTTTTTCTCAAACGTTGTTATTGCTGTTATTATTATCAATGTACATCTTAAAGAACAATTTCTAAATCTGGCTTGCCAGCAGAAAGTTGGCTGTTGAGAGAGAGGCTGAATATGAAAAGAAACAAGAGCAGGACAGAGCATATCTCCACAGTTCCAGCCTGTAGCAAGTTCCCAAGTCCTAGGGCTAGCAGCTACCAATGAACATTTCCTTTAGGAGTTTGTCCAATCCCATTTTGAGTAATTTATACTTTGGTCTCTAGAGTATCACAGAATCACAGAATGGTTAAGGTTGTGACAGACCACTGGAGGTCATCTAATCCAGCCTCCCTGCTCAAGCGGGGTCCACTAAAGCATGTCACTTAGGATTTTATCCAGATGGCTTTTGTATATCTCCTGGGGAAAAGATTCCACAATCTTTTTGGTCAGCCTGTTCCAGTGGTCAGTAACACAGTAAAGAAGTTCTCCCTCAATCTTATAAATTAGTTGTATCTTGTGTGAAGAAATGTTTCCTTAAAACTAAGCTCTGATAAATGCATTACTTTCATACAAAACTATTCATCATTTGTCAATCCACAGAATTCACAGAATGACTAAGTTGGAAGAGACTTTCAAGATCATTGAGTCCAACCTGTGCCCCAACACCTCCACTGAACCATAATACTGAGTGCCACATCCAGTCTTTTTTTAAACATATCCAGGGATGGTGACTCCACCACCTCCCAGGGCAGACCATTAAAGTACTTTATCATTCTTTCTGTAAAAAACTTTTTCCTAATATCCAACCTATCTTTCCCTTGGTGCAGCTTGAGACTGTGTCCTCTCATTCTGTCAGTTGCTGCCTGAAGAAAGAGACCAACCTCCAGCTGACTACGACCACCTTTAAGGAAGTTGTAGATAGATCCTGATCATTATTCTGTACTTCTAATTCCAATATGAGATGTGGGCAAGCAGAGCTACATTCAGTATTCAGATGGGAGTACACCGTGGTTAAACTCCCTTGTGAGGTAGCAATTTCAGTGTTGCACTCAGACCTTTCCTGATAAACTTCCAGTCATCCGTTACTTCTTTAATTACTACCATGCGCTGAATGGATGTCATCAGAAAATACCTTAAAATTAATGCAAAACCTTCTTCTAAAATTGTAAGCCTTACTTCAGAGGCCATTACAGACAGGGTTATCCTCGTGTGTTACCCTTTCTTTATTAACACAAATTTTATTTGCTACACTTTGATTCCCATCTGTTAGCCAATTTTTAATCCAGGACCTTCTGTTGTAACCTGTATTACCTCTATTTCTGTCAGAGACTTTAATAAGAGACCTCATCAAAAGCTTTCTTAAGTACTTTATAGTGATTGTGTTACTCATATGGTTACCTACTCCAAAAAAGAAGTCTAATTACCTTCTGAGATATGTGTTTGGTTTTTTTTTTAAATTATGTTATTTTTTCCCTGATATGACATATTTATTTATTTGTACCTTAATGCTGCTTTGTTGTTTGCTGTTTTGCTGTTTTGTTCCTACCAACTGGCTTTGTGAAGATGTATCTAAAGTCTGCAGAAATATCATGTCTGTTGTTCACTGGATTACCTTCTAGGCCTCTCTAATCTCCGTAAATTCAGTTAAAAATGAAAACTGATATGTGAAAATATAAAACTGCTTTTTCTACTTTACTGCTTGTTCTAGTGCTAAGGCCCCTGTACCTGGTGTTAATATGCCACAATAGAAAATGAGCTGGTATTGGAAATTTGTTGAAGTTCACCTTATGGATTTGGATTTGTTCTAAAATACATTCTATTGACACTCAGAGACAATGGTTCATTTCTATCCTACATAAGGAATGACCATTGTGTGATATCTGTCCTATCTGCCTTCACAGACAGTGCAGACTGAGAGAATTAATTTAACTTTTCTGTTGTGGTTTTATCTTCCCTGAGTGCTCTCTTTATATAATGGGTTATCATTGAATATCAGGCTAGTTTCCCATTTCTTGAATATTTGAAGAATGGTGGGTTATTAGATTCTATGCCTTTATGTCTCAGAATTGTTTCATCTTGTTTTTTTGTGGTTTTATATTTCAATTTTCAAGGTATACTCTGTTTTCTTTCCCTCATTAGGACGCAACTTAGGCTTTTCAAAGTATTTTTTAAAATTTTTATCTTTTTTTTAAATTTTAATAGCATTATGAAATTTACTTTTTGGCTTTATCATGCCAGCTTTTTTGAATCTTTTGCTGTCAGCCTTTTATGCATTCCTGACTAGTCTTCAAGGAATTTGTTCATATTTCACTCTTTTGGCTACTCCTTATAATATCCTTGAAGTTAGCTTTCTCATTTTGATATAATTTATTTTGATTTGAATTAAATATTACTTCTACTAATTTTTTTTTTATTTCACATGCAGTTTTTTTCTGTCCAAATATCACTAAAGTATAGTCATGATTGAAGACTACTTTTTGGATAGTTAGGTCTTAACAATTTGTATGTGGCTTAAGGCTAAATCAAGAGTTGTTTCTTCCTTTGTGAGTTTGATAAGTAAATGAGTAACACATGAAAAACATGAAAAAGCAATCAATACACTGTATGCAAGATTTGCCTTCATTTTCCATTATCCAACCTACTTACACAGCCAGAGTGTCTTGATAATTTTGTGACATGGGCACTGTGCATCACAAGTTGTTTCCTCTTCTGCTGAGGCACTGCCTAAGTGGCTTGTGTCTATCAAAACCCAATGTGACAGATATTTCATTTACTGGCAGGTCATATTGTTTGTTCTGTAGTATCATGGTCCTTCGTTCAAACAATTTTCACTCATAATCTCTCTTGAATACTTTATAATAAAGTATTCAAATGAATTTCTTAGAGGATATCTGAATTATGTTAACAGCTGTCGATGATTTATAAGTCTCTTGAAAACTGGACAGTAATATTTTAAGCATGGGCATTTGGCAGTTCTTGTAGACAAAGCAGAGAAGGTCATGTCCTGTGCTGGTGCAGAGAGCGAGTGTAGCAATAGGGCTCCTATCAAATGCTCATTGAAGTTAATTGATGTCCCTCTGTTGAGTTCAGTGGATCCTGAATGGAGCTCAGCACTGCCATCAGATATTGTCTTTTCAGGTTATTGAGCTGACAATACTCAGAAAGTCATAAAAATCTGCAGGGATCAGGCATCCCACATCTAGGTGTATGCCATAGTTAATTGGATGTAGTGCAAAATTGTGCAAAACCAAAGGCATGTTTGTTGGATTTGCATAGATATTAGAGGATATTCAAATACATAACTTTTTCCTTCTAACTAGAAGGAGGCTGAATCTAGTTCTTCACCTTCAAGTACCGCAGCGAATTTAACACTCGCTTCTCTTTGCAAAATGTTTGAAGAACAAACCTTCATTTTCTTAAATGCAGTTTTTTCACCAGCAACATTCATCCTTATTCATCTGCGGATACAGATGGGTTTGTACAAGATAGTAATTTCCCAGACATTTATTCAAACAAGACTCATCCTGGAAAACAGCAATAAGAACCAGACATGAGTATTGCTGAAATGACAACTATTGGAAATCTGAATAAGTGTTCATAAATACTCTCTTAAAATGTACGGCCAGGCTCCATTGAACATTGAGTATCTTTTCCTAGGTGGAGTGGAATATAAAAGGTAAATTTGCAATTAATTGTCAGGAAGTGAGAAAACCTTTGAAGCTTGTCTGTAAGCCTTTCTCACCCTTGTGGTGTTGTGAAAAGGCTTCAGCAAATGGAAATTTGACATGTAGAAGTTCGTGTTGGATATTGAAATTTGTGATCCTTCTAATGAAAATGTATTTCCCTAACTGCAAGTTCCACATGAGTAGATCTCAGTCTCTTGCCAAAACAGCAAATATATGAAACTGAATATTGGTAGTACTGTTAAGAAATGCTGTGTTATGAGCACTGGAAAATTGTAGGATTATTTGAGAGACTGGAAAGTAAAAATCCACTCCTATTGAACTATTCAGAAAAGGTAACATTAGCAGGCTGACAGCATTCTTTTGGAGGATACCCTTATTTTCCAGGCCATATTTCCAATCCATTCAGCATTAGATTAAAAACTCTACTGCTATCTGCCATATGAACAAAGTGCTGAGCTGGGACAGCTGCTCCACTGGAACAAAAGTGTTGAAGATTTTAAGAAGGGGGAATGAGCCAGATGGCAGCCCTGACAGCAGCCCTGACAGACTAGGTGTCACTTAATCCTTTCTTGTTCCCTTCCACCCTCAAGGCACTGCAATTGTAGCTCCCAGGTGTCACTGCATCTCCTGTTAAATAGACTCCAACACTTAACCTTCCTCTTTCAGATGAACACCTGTAGAACTCAAATCATTCTTTGTCCACTGTCAAGTTAGACCAGGACACCAATGTCTGACAGCTCAGTCTGGGCATACTAAGTGACATGGTGCCAGTGTGTGTCAACTAGAGGCAGAATTCCTTCCCTTCCCACATAGTGCCAACCTGAAAATGACATTTTGACTGGAAGGTTCTCCAGGAGATCCTTATGGATTTTTCACCAAACTCAGAAAGAGATAAACAATACACTATTAAACTTATACCCCTAACCATGCTCTAGTCATGTCCTTCAGTGTTGGCATTCTGAAAAAGGGTAGGATAAGGATGTAGTAAAAATGGCATTGGGATAGCAATGTGCAAAACTGATGCTGTGAAGTTGAGTGAGTCAACAAATATTGATTTCAATGTATTATAGAACAGCCAAAATTGGACAGTATTGAGTTATGCCAGAAATCCAAACACAAAAGACAAATGAACTATGCCAGCCAGCTCTGGCTACCAAGACAGCAATCCCCAGAATAACAGAAAGATGGTGATGCAGACTTCAGCTGACCAAAAATTGTAATTGAATTAAAACAAATCAGTGTGATGCTATGAAGCATAGATCTTCTCAAACAAACACGATTTTATTCCCTGATGAAAATGCAAACTTGGCAGTTACAGATTGAAAGTATAGATCAAGTATCTTAGATTTCTTTTTAGGCACTGAATCAGTATTACAGAATATTTTTATTAAAAAAAGCAATGTGAAATGTTGGAAAAACCGATGTCCCATATATTTAAACTCAGCACACTGATCTCAGCAAGTACAGGTTGACCATAAAGTGCAGCTTATGTAAGAGAATAGTGTCCTGGAAAGAAGTCCTAATGCCCTTTATGATTATAGGGGAACTATATATATTAAAAAAATGCCCAACCCAAAAGCTAATGTCATTCTTGAGAAAGTGGGAATGTCACCTCAATCTAAGGATTATTAATTTTAATTTTGGTATTTGTTCAGTTCTGTTGTCAACTTTTAAAAATCAATATTAAAATATTAAAAGGGATAGGTGGAAAACTCTGAATGATTTGAGGGCTGGAAAAAAGTGCTTAATAACAGGAATCCAAACCTTAATTCAGCTTAATCTGTCTGGATTTCCAAAAGGAGATGCAGTTTTATGTGTCAAAAATGCTTCATTTCCTCCAAGCAAACAAAGCTGCAGGGAACTACAGGGCTCTGCATCCTAACCGTTAAATGCAAAACAAGCCCTGACTGCTGGTAAACCAACAAATTCCAATTAGAAAAAAGACCAATGTTTTTACTTTTTCTGGTGATTAATCACTGAGGTAAATGACTGAGAGAAGTTCAAACTTTTGATGTTGTGTAATCAAAATGAGCTGCAGATATTCCAGAACAGTTTTATTTGAAATGCACCTCACTGGACACAGCACAGCTGGATCTAGAGCAAATGTATGGGCTGGAATTTGATAGGTGGTAGGGGTCAGATAATAAGAGCTGACAATTCTTTTGTCATTAAATCTTGTTCATTTGTGAATAGTTTTAATTATGTTAGGAGGCAAGAAAAATGTTTTATGTAAAGAGTAGCTTAATATTTTGTTTATTCAGCTGCCTAGGAACATCCGAAGTATCCTGTGCTGTGGATACTTATTGTAGAGGTAGAGAAACTCAGGACAAAATAATCCCATCAGTCAAATTCAGCCCACTCTTTCAGTTTACATGCAGTATTTTAAGTCAGTATTTGTCCTCTCATCAGCAGTTGGTGCCTGTATGCATTTTGCCCCTAGATAACAGAACCCCAGTTCCTACTGCTTGGGGGAAATTTCCATTTTCATGTGGAATTTATACTTCATTTATTCTCTTACTTGTGACATAGATGTCAGCCCCTGTGACTGAAGGAAATAGCAAGTTTTCTAAAAAGATGAATGACATTTTTCAGTGGTGTTACTAATTAGAATACTGGTTTGTACCTAAAATGATTTAACTCATGTGACAGCCCATGCAATGTAAATGAATTAAAAAACACTATGAAAGAAAACAGATCTGGATAGCTAGGTTAATTGACATTCTTACCAAGCAGATTTTCTAGAAATCCTTCAGTGCTGAATTTCTGATTATCTGTTTTAATTTTAACAGATATCATATGGACATCAATATTTTCTGGTTGTTTCAGATCTCAACCAACATGTTATATATAACACAATCCCTTTGTGCAATGAACCTCTTCATGTCCTTTTATGAGGCAACTTAGAGTATAGCCATGTTTGTAAAATCCTTTGTTCTTGTCAATCTACTTCTGACTTTTCTACTGAGTCCAAAAATATGTGAAATAATGCATTCCACCTTGTCACAGGTGTGTTGTTGTTTGTGAAGTGAAAAAAAGGAATGCCCTGATACCATGAATATCCAGAGTCAAATAACTGCTTTTTATAGTTCATATCCTGAGGACATATGAACACTAAAATTGTCTTCAAAGTTCTGGTAAAACATCTGTACTATGGTTTGGCTTTAATGAAATCAGTAGGAGCTATTGACCGAAATTTAGCCGTGGTGATGCTATGTAATGATCCTGTAAGATCAGAATGCTCTCGCGTGATCTCAAATGGCAAGTGAATGCTATATTAACTTTAAGCACTTGTATTTTGGAGGGAAAGAACTAACCACACACTTACACAAAACAGCTTATGGGGGTAGGTGGTATCACAACAGTGCCCATTGCCTTACAAGATGAGGCCGGATGTGCTTATCACACATTAAAGACAGGCATTCTACTGATAAAGCAGACATTTATAAGCCTTTTAAGGGACTGTGTAGTGGGTTAGTCTAGGGGGAAACTAGAACTGTGCATATCAAAGGATTATGCAAATTGATGAGTGGGTTAAATAAAGACAGGCTGGAGAAAAAGGGCAGGATTTTGGATGTACTGTTTTGAAGTGACAGGTACAGTTAGTTGCTGCTGTCTTTCTTCACATAAAGTGGACTGCTGAAATAACTGATTAGGTTGGTTTTCTAATGTCTAATTGTTTTCTAATTTTATGAATAGAAGATCAAGGTAAGTAGGCAGCTAACTGAGCTTTGAAACTTAATTGTATTTACCGATGTAAAACTATGGTTTACTTTTATGCATTTTGTGCGTTTTGCTCTAATTACTCATTTGCTATGCTGGATTACACTACAGCAAATGTCACCTGGATTTTTTTCCTCTTTTTTGTAATGAATAATCTTGAAGTTCTAATTTGTATGTGCTTAAATTCTTGAGGTTAGGCAGCTCTTTTATTGTAACACATGCAGGAAAATAACATACAAAGCAGCAGAATAAAGAGACTACTTCTGTGTCTCTGTCACACAAGGACTTCTGATGTAAAAGCTATCAGCTTTTATGGTGTTGCCAGGATTCCTATACTTATACAAACTTTAACTCCCAAGGATGCTATCTTAAATTGTCTAGCCTCTAACAAATGCTAATTTAAAATTTGTAACACACAATGTTTTGTGAAACAGAAATAATAACAAAAGAAAGATATAGATCATATTTAGAATAAGCATTATCTGTGTTTCATTTCTTAGTAGGCAGGTTTCATTTTCTAACAGCAGCATGCAGAAGGCAACTGGAAGCTGCATGAAAGGGCACTGCCTTGTTTTGGGGGGAAATTTGACATGCTAGGGTTTTTGTTGAATTATTTGCCTTTGCTGAATCTGCACCTTAGAAAAAGGGAAATGTCCTATAGGAATCTTCTAAGTGTCTCTGCCTCTGACTCCAGGTCTCATCATCCCACCCCATAATAATCATAGCCTGTACCTTTCTGTATCTTGCCTTCTAGTCTTTCCAGGCCCTTTCCCAGGCCCTATCTCAGAATCTATACTGATACCACAGTCCCTAAATAGCTCAGTTGACTTTTCATTGTTGTCAGAAGGTAGTGTCTTCTGGAAAAGCACACAAGTACTGCAAAATCACTCATCTTTCAGTGCTGTTGTTTTCATGTTTTTAACGTAATCCACCAGATTTCTGTAGTTTGGAAAACTAGGCACAAGCATCTCTGAACCACACAGAGTGTATGATCATGCCTTCAGTCAACAGCAAGTGCATTTTCTTTAGACTGAAAAAAACTAATTGCCTGAGCTGACCTGCAAGCTTAGTTTTCAGACAGGCAAAGAATTTGAAAAAGCTTTGTAGTCATTAAAATTAGATCAGAATTGGCTTTTTGTCCATCTGTTATTATTTGTCATTATACTATTATTATATTTTGTCCCTCTAAGATTATTTTAAAATAAGAATGAGATCAACTTTCAATTTGATTTCATTGATGTCCTTTGAAGATTTGCCACTGATTCCTGTAGGAGGAAGTTTGGTTTCAATTATTACACAATTTCAAGGCAAATATACATGCATATAAGCAAAATGTACCTATTTATGAGAAAAGAGGGTTAAAAAACATGGAACCTGAGGCAAAGTCTGTACATCTTACAAATATAAACAGTATTTCTTCAGTTTGCCTTATTTTTTGTGTAGAAAGATTTCAGGGATACATTCTAAAAATGTAAATCTCTATAAAGAATTGCTCCATGGTAATGTATATTTGGATTTCAATCTCAGGGAAATTTTATGCTGCTACTAATGTTCTTTGTGGTGACAAAGTCCATTGTTACTTAGAATAATGAGGAAAGGGTGCTCTCTATACTTTAGGCAGGAGCACCAATAGGAAAAAGCATACATTTTAATAAAACATGGGAATGGGTGGAGCATACCTGCAAGCACAGATGCTTTGCCCTTAATTTTTGCAACTTTGATTTTACTCAGAGCATTTAAGTTCTGTGTGTAGCAAGAAGTTCTGCTCGCTGCAAATGAGGAGTAGACCCAGTAGAAAGGAAGGATCTAAATATGTGTCACAGTTAAATGAAGAGAACAAAACAAAACAAGAAATTATTTATCTTTAGCCTAACACACCTTGCAATGGTGATTGGCTGCACCTTGGCTATCGACATAAGTGATTAGTTCATGTATTTATTATAGAAAAGTGCTTTGGACAACTGGAATCATTTCAACATTAAGAAAATGTTCTCTGGGGTGCTCTTAAGAACCAAGGAAGGACACATGAGATCCTTATGTGTTCTTATTATAAATGTTATCTCACTGACCACACTAACTGAAGAGGTTCTGGATCAACTTTTCCCTAAGAACATGAGAATACCATTTTTAAAACATTACTGTCAAATGTGACACTGCTGTATTTTGCAAGAACTATTTCTGTGTTTGTTTTTCCCAGTGGAGGGGTGACCCTGACCAGTGGTCAACCACCCGCACTGCTGTTCACTCATTCCTCCCTACTCTGTACCAAAGGGGCAAGGAGAGAAAATAGGTAGAACAAGAGAGAATCCAAATAGCTGCAAATCCAAAACACAGCCCATACAGACTGGTATAAGGAAAGTTCACTCCACTGCAGCCAGATCCAGTAGAGTCCAGCTCAAGAAACACCTTATTCAGTGATTAGGCCACTCTCCTATGTATTTTCTTACTCTCTTATGTTGAAATTGAAGCTATATTGCCCACTTCTCTGATGAGTGCTCTAAATGCTGGACTGCTTTATTTGACATTTTATGTTTGCAGACACCTCATTGAGTTTGTAACATCACACTGAAACTTTCACAACTAATATCTTAGAGATAATGGCATTAGTCTTTCAAACTCTAGCCACTCAAGGACTTAGAAGTGTAAAATTATTTAATCTTGATTTACGGCCTAGAGCACTCTTATGTACAATTCCTACATTGCATGCTTTGTGCTTAAGTAGCCTGGATACCTGTGTGACCAACTCTACTGATGAGATACAGAAATATATTACAGATAAATGACATTTCATACACGTCTGTTTGAAAGTTTCTCCATTTTTTAAGATGTTTTCAAGTGTTGTAGAAGTTGTGGTGTTATGAGAACTTAAACTGTTTTGAAATAGGAGATATATTTTAGGAATGCAAAGTAGAGACAGGTCTAGCATTAGTGCCACTTGAGCAGAAGTTTCCCAAGACAAAGTTCAGCTTAAAAATCACACAATTCTCCAAACATTTTCTTCAGGGACTCCTTACACTGAATAATTGTATGTGTGCACTTAACCCACTTCGAAATCCAGCCTGGTAAGTTCCATCAATAGTTCTCTTGAAATGTTGTTCTAGAATTTAATTCCTTCTTCAGTTAAAAGCTGCTTAATGTTTCACTTTTGGATAGTGCTTTGGAGTTTGTTTGTTTGTTTGTTTGTTTGTTTTTGATCTGAGAGGGAGGCTGAGATCAAAGGCTCAGGGCCTTGTATAGCTCACCTAAAGTCACATCTTCCTGTCTTTCATGATCTAGATGGCTACTGTTTGAGATTGCACCATTATTTTCATTATCTTGTAATGCTGGATATCAGTGCAGAAGCAGTTGTAATACTGTGAAATAGTCAGGTGTAGTATTACTACAGTACCACACTTATTTATGTAACTAAACCCCAATTCTATTGTCTTTTTAGCCACAGCATTACCTTTAGTGCTTATCTATTATAATTACTAAGTCAGTAATTGCATCCCACGATGGACTCCAAGATCCCATATATACAGCATATTTAGTTCCCAAAAGTTGAAATTTATGTGTGTATTTAACTGCGTATTTCTTTGTCTATGTCCAGCTTACTGATTAACTTAGATAAGGCTGCATTGGTAACTTGTTTCCCAATCTTTCCATCATTTGCAAATGTTACTGGTAATGCTTTTGTATTTTTGTTTTTCCAGGTCACTGATTAATGTTAACTTGTAAAATCCAAGGACAGATCTTTATGGGACATAATAAAGAGACACCCAATCAATTAGTGTTCCTTTACTGAAAGTGTATGTTGAAACCTACCAGCCACACTTTAATCTATTTTATGTCTGCAGTACTGACTCTTATCATTTCAGGTTCATAGCCAAAATGTCATGCAAAATGAAGGTGGATGTCCTGAAGAAATTGAATAGTATTGTCTATAATACTTTTGATAACCAAGAGTATAAATTCAATTATAAGACATGATTTGGATAACTGATTTGGAAACACCTAGTTTCCACATACACATAATGATTGGCAACCCTTACATTGCCCCATTCCCTTAATTTTTTTTGTACACGAATTCCATGTCAGCTGACAAAATAACCATTATTTTGTACAAAATGGATGTCAGGCTGACAGACCTGCGAGTACTCAGATTAACTGACTTATCCTTTTAAATATTGCGCAACACTGCCTTTGTTGCAGACCTCTGGCACTTCATGACTTCCAACAGCTATTGAAAGTAGTTTCTAGTAGTTCAGAGGCTCGTCAGCATCTTCTGTCAGAAGTCATCTGAACACATCCATTTAAAAATGCCTGCCTTTTGGAGCTGCCACTTGATTTCCTTCTGAGTTGGGAAGGGACATTACCATTCATCATCACCATCAACACCGTCACCATCCTCTGGTATGTATACATTATCTGTCTCTTTCCCAAAATACAGAAAATAAAAACTTCTTAAAAGATTATTTCTGTTCTGCAGAATCCCTTCTAGCACTGGCCCATCATCATTGTCCATTTTTTCCTTTCTTTTCTGAAGTTCCCAGCTTCTAAAGCTTCTCTCTTACATTTTGGACAGTAATATCACCTACCAAATGGCATAATTTCATTTTTTTCCATATGAGGAAGGCAAATTCAGATCTAAGCAAAGAAAGTGGTTGGGAGGGATTACTGGGAGAGGCAGAGGAAGGCCCAGCTCTGCTGCCCAGTTTTAGAATCCACGTTTTAGGATCTGCCAGGAGCAAGCAACCTGCTGCCCCAAAGCTTTTACCTGTCCCTAAATCCCGGGGCCCCTCCTGCCACCTGCTAATGCTTTTGACTAACTTTGAGTCAGCTCCAGTTACAGAGCTCTCTGTGTAGCAGATGGCTGGTGGTGCCATGTGTTCAGAAGATGGAAAATCTCTAATGGTGTTGCTCAGAAAGAGTGCCCAGTCAACATCTGGCCACTTGAGTCATCGTTGTATCTTTAGTTGAGCCTATAGTTGGGTTTTGAAGAAGCAATGGTATTTTTTTCTCAAGGATGGAAGGACAGCAGTTTTCTCAGGGGAAGGGTCTATTCAAAGTGTAGTGTTCTGTCATAACTCTGTGAGAAAAGAAAGAAAAATGGTCATTTGTGGTTAAAAAAAACCAACTTCATAGTACCCCATTGGTAAGAGACAAAACCAGCTCGTCTGTCTCTTGCTCTGTATACATACATGACCATACAGAAGTGCTTCAGCTGTTTTTCATTGACATTTTGTTTTATGTTCATCAACCTCTATTAATATGAATACCCACTCAAAACATTGCTTTGGAGGGGAGAAAAAGCCCCTACTAATCCACTCAAATTAAGTCATCAAGAAAAAAATAGTTTGCAGAGATCTCAAGAAATGTTAAGACGGCCAGAAAGCTTTCTGTCTTTGCATTTCCTTCAGATTGGTTAAATTAAGATTGCAGGCATCATGTCAGATGAGCAGCAGTGCTTGTGAGAGTGCATTTATCAAGCGCTAACAAGAGGATGAAGGAAAATTGAAATGCCATTACAATCTTATTCTTTGTTAAAAGTGAAGTACTAAATTTTGCACGAATTCATTCTGACAGATGATATTCTGACAGAACTGAGATATGTAACAAAATGTGACTAAAGTGGCTGCAGTTCAGGAAGTGATGTTTCATTTTTTTTCCCTGGCACTATGATGTCACTGTAATAGATAATTCAGATTTGGATTTCTTTTGTCTTAAATCCATTTATCTTTGATCATCAATACTTTTTGTTATAGGCAGACATGTACTTACAAAAATAGCAAAATCATTAGCTTCTTAGATTGTAAGAAAAATGAAGTAATTAGTCTGACTAATATTGCCAAGGAAAACTGTCCCATCTAACCTCTATTCCCAGGCAATGTGTGTGATAAATTTTAAAGTATGGTGCTTTTAACAGCCTTTTCTGTCTCAGGTTGGATTTTTTCATTGGAAATGCAAACATTATTATAACTGCTGATGAGACTTAACAGAAGATTGAGTGCTGTGGGGGGAACTCTTGCAAGTCACTTTTCTATAAAACTTCAGTTACAGCTCTCTTTGGGGTGCAGTGTTGAAAGCAAGGCTGCTAGTGAGTGTTCTGACAAGATATTGCAGAAGTTTTTCAGATATAATTTTTACTCTTGAATGTTTGCTGTTTATTGAGATAAACTCTAATCTTTGGCTGAGAAGTGCCAACGGAGACTCATCTCACCAGGGTTTTAGTCCTGGTAAAGGCCCTGATGTTCCTGAGCTTTTCTTTGGATGTTACAATGAGGCTGTCGTTGTTGGACACACAAACAAACACACACACACACACACACACACACTCACACCCTTTGTCTGGTGAGAAGGTATGAATTGTTCATTAAAAGATCTGACTCCATTTTTATAGTATTTCTACAAAGGCCAGGGATTGGGGGAGAAGGTTGACACCTCTCCCCATCCCATTGGTCAAGACAACTGTCCATCAGCTGTCCATATCTCTAAAACAAGAATGCAAACTACCTTGAGCTAATAAAAACATTGCTTCTATTTATAGCACCTGTGTGTGAGAAAAAAGAACTATGAACTGTGAGACACACGGAAGGTTGAAAAATCAGGATGACATGGGGCTTCTCTAATGCTCACTGAGTGAAAGTGGTTACAAGGAAAGCATCAACCACAACTATTTTAGCAAGCAGTACAGGGCACAAAGCCGCCAGACCGCTGCACTAGAGGTCGATTAAGGCTTACATGAAGAGAGGTGATTCTCCCCAGGCAGATGTACTTGGAGTGTGCCACCAAACTCAGTCCCAGTGCCACTGAGAACCTAGCTACTACTCAGTTGTCTTTCTGAGAGTGTTTGCTTTCCCCCCACAGCTGAATAATGAAAAAATCTTGGTGAAAAGAGAGGACAAAGAAGGATAATTAGCTACAGTTTCTTTGGCTGCAAACTGCTAGGCAATATATTATTTCAGAAGATTCCTGTATGTTAATTTAGTAAATAAAGTTTGCCTGTTTTCCTTTGTTAAATAATTGTAGTAAAGTGTCAGATTATGCATTAGGAGTACTATCTTTAAATATCATATTTAAATAAGAAGTTAAACCTACCGCTAGCAGAGTCTGGTGATTTACATTGTTTTATCAGATCCTGGATTATTTCCTCTCTAATCTCTTCATTTTGTTTTTAGCATGTCTTATTAGTTTGATATGCCCAGTTTGTTAGCTAAGGAACATGCAATAAGACAGCTTGAAAATACTGTCGTTCTATACTGTGAGAATTCTCAGAGGCATTGTATAAAACTGAAACCCTCAATTTTTCCAGCAGTCATTTGCTTGAGCCTCTGTTTTTGAAAAATAAAATCAATAGATATTCAGTCCAGATGAATTTAGACTTTTTTTAGAGGGGCACGTGGAAATGTTTGTTTTCAATTGAATAAGTTCTTGAAATTTCTCAGAAAGCACTAACCTAAGATTAGGGCAGACAAACTACTTAAGTAAAAATGGAAATCCTTATGCAACAATATTATGCCAGTAGTCATCAGCCTTTATTATTATTATAGGATAAAGCCTTTTCACAGAATCACAGAATATTCACAGAGTTGGAAGGCCCCCACAAGGATCGAGTCCAACTTTTAAGTGAATGGCCCATACAGGGGTCAGAAAAATTAATGCATTTCATTTTTAGATATATCTTGATGAAGTGAAAGATACATCTTTCACTTCAGCTGGCCTTTAACAGACTTCAAAAGCTTTTTGCAGGGTCGTTTGTCTTTTCTGATTCATTGATAATCTTCCCTTGGCTCTTTCACTCATAAATAAGATGTATTCGATGATTTTCCAGAGTTCAGTAACAATTACTGGCGTTTTCTTATACTGTTCTTGGATTTTTCCACTCCATACACTGAGGGTTCTTTTAATTAATCTCAAAAGATAATTGGTTTATCTCTCAGATTCCAAATAGCCTATGAGTGGGTTTTGTCAACTATACCTTTGTGCTTTTACCTGCTGTACTGCTGTATCTGCTGGAAATACAGTCCCCTTGCATCTGTACGGGCAACAGGCACCCAAGGAATAGACAAAGGAATGTTGGAACCAAGAGAGGCAAAAGTGAGAAGACAAGTACTGCTGATATTTATTAAAATCTCCAAACTTACACAACCTTCATCCTGTTGACTCCCTTAGCATCAAGTTGCAACAGCATTTTTTAAATTGTCAGAAATATAAGCCCCAACTGCTTCTTCTGTTTTTGCACTTGTACATGCATGTAACCCCAGATTTAATAAGTTAAATCTGCATCCTCAAAACAGTAGTTTTTTTGTCCTCACTCTGTCACTTTACATGCTTTCCAATAGCTTATAAATAATCAACTTGTCAAAGCTGAAAACTGAGGTCTGCCTAACGCATCTCCTTCTCATAGTATGTTAATATGCATAACCATATGCTTTTCTGATTATATTAAAACCTGGACAGATGTATAGGATAAGACTGTAGTTCATTTGGAAATACCATAGCAATGTGAGATATGTTTTTGAGGAAAAGTTAATCTTAGACCCAAGATCTTGTACACATAAAATACGAAAACCCAATTTTTGTTATGTAGGAGGGAGGACTACAGAAAAGTCTAGCAAATGTACTTTAAGTTAATTCAAGTTCTGTTGATAATTTTGAGGTTTTTTATTGCCAATGATTTTGCAGGAAAGAGCTTGCTCATTGTTGTGCCAGTAATTCCTGTCGTCAGGCTGACATTTCAAGAGCAGCCTTCTACGTTTGTACTCACCCTCCCAAATGCATCAAAAACACATTCACATCCTTCCCTCAGCCCTGTGCCCAGGAAGGGGCCTCAGTGACTGTGGGAGAGAGGCCACTGGGTTACCCAAACAGTCAACCCAGGCCATCTTTGGTGGGCATCTTTAGCTCTCTGTATGGGACAGCAACCGCTTGGAATGAGTTGCGAGGCATTGCTCATAGAATTGGTGCATATTGCGTACATGAAGGAGTTTCTTACCTTCTCATTCCTCTGGGTAAACGTCCTAGAAGGGTTTAAACTGAATCCATGAAGGAAATAGGCTGAAACCTGTGACCACAATTTGTGTATGGTTTTAGACTGACAGTCTTTTCTCCCTCCCTTCCCCATTGATATATTATATGTGCAATCAGGAAGTCTTGGGCTGGATCCTGATGATACCAAAGGAAATGAGCAGTGGCTAATTTCAGTATTACCTTCTGAGGCTCAAATAGTCTCAAAGGAGACAGAGAAAAATTTGCATATAGACGGTATTTTAAACAAAATTACTGTTCACTATTTTTTGAACACATAGATAGTGAAAAATATACCAGTATTTCAGAAACAGAGAAACACTGCTGATAAGGCTACAACTTAATGCATTCTGTACCTCCTAGGGGAATCCCTATCATGTAAGTGGGATCTACCCAGTCATTGAGCATCTCTGCTCTTGTGTAGTGCAGACTAACAGTTGCCCCAAAATTCCCTATTCCAAGGAGCTGTGGGTTTGTTTCTCTGTGAAATGGCATACAGAAACATCACTCTTTTAATCAAATTTAATCATAGCGTCTAGCAGGAGAGTGCTCTTCAAAATAGGGTAAAGCAAACCTCATTTCATTAAAGGTGTCCTGTAAGATCACAGCATCATGATCAGCCTCTCAAAAGATAAGTGCATGCAAACCATACAAACAAACTATTAAACAGCATGGAAAAGAAAGAAAACACTTAAAATTAATAAAAGGGACATATCAGTGCCATCCAAAATAGCATGTGACTTGTATATATTTTAGCTACATCCTAAGAAGGCTCATTATTTTCTTTCCACAATAGCAGGGGAAGCATCAGTATTTTCTATGCTATTTTGATGAAATCTTGGTTCTGTACTAACAATTACCAAATCTAACAAATATTATGGAGGAGAGGAGATTATGTGAGACTTCTATAGAAGACTAACAGACTACTTTATGTTCCAGAAATGCCTTGTTGGAGACAGAAAGGGTTTGTGTGAAACCTCAGTGGTATACAGATTTTGCAATGGCCTTTGCACTGTTGATTTTTTTTTTTTCTCTAAGAAGACCTATTTTTCCTCTCCATCTATTTAACATTTTAATGAACCTTTTATGAGCTTGCTGTCATAAAGCCCCTCTGTGTTCTTTTGGTTTTCTTTTCTTTGAGCCTTTCTGTTCTTTTGGTTTTCTTTTCTTTTAACACTTGGCCAACTTAACACCACCTCTGCTTAATGCCAATTTGTGTTACTGAAGGTTAATGGTAATTATTTTAATTTGAAGAGAAAGTGAACTTTTATTTTTTTTCGGAAAAAAAAAAGGAAAGGAACAAAGAGAGAAATGATAAAGTGTCCAATATAATAGAAGCTGAAAAATTGTTTCTTTTTTGATTTCACATGTGTTTTGCTATCAGCACCAATTCACTCACTTATATTTGGATTAGATACAAGAAGTTGATGATATTTGGCCTGAAAACATTCTATACATCTGAAAGATTCAGTATCTTCTCTCTCATTGTTGTTTACATCTTGTCACAAAAAATTATGTTATTTCATACCAGAGGCATGTTAGTGGTCAGGTTATACGATGCCAAAATGGAATTTTTAGTGTCTTGAGCTTTTGGATCAGAGAGAGAGAGAAAGAAATAGGAAAAGCAGAAGGAAGGTGGGGGAGAGAAAGAAAAAACGACAGAGAGAAAATTAAGTAGAAAGATATTCACCACCCTTGTGGATCCAGCAGTGTCCCATTTGCCCTCTTCTTCTGGTTCTCTTGGTGGTGGGAGTCCTACGAAACATACAACACGTTCAGGTATCTGTGGGAACATGCCAAGCACCTCCTCTGCACTATGGAGTTTTACACTGCCTCTTGCAACACACTCTGGATCTGTGGAAGGCCTTAGGAATGAGTCTGGGGAGTCCTTCTGGGGTCTTTGATGGTTTTTGACCCTTTTAAAGCAAGACACAATTGTCCCGTGCGAATGTGACATTCCCGGCAGCTGGAGCAGATTTACAACTGAGCCAGTTTGTATGAGGAAGACTCTCTGCAGGGTCTGCTGCTTATCTGGCTTGTAGCCTCCGATGATGGGTGTTCAACACCTCTGTAGCAGAGGTTTTGCGATCACATACACAAAAACTCTTCTCCTCCCCCTTGGCTGGCAGGGAGAGTGTGCAAACCTGGCCTCAGTAAATGAGTCTGTGGACTATGGCCTCCTTGCCCCAAACCCAGCCAGAGCTGATTTTCAGCACCTCTGCTGGGTTTGGCTTTCCTTGCGGATATATTCTCCTCCTTCAGCCTTGTTTACTTCTCCTCAGACCAGAGATAATTGAAAAATAGTGCCAGCTTTATTTTGTTTCCTGTTCCCATCAGGTGAGCTCACAATTCAAATTCCCCAAATCCAGGAGCCATATTTGGGGTGGGATGGTGGTGACAATGATGGTGAGAGAGTGGACTTTGATGTTAGCAGCCTCTTAATACCGCTAACCCAAAGTCCATTGGTGATCTTAATAGTGTTTTAGGCAATTATGATTTTAAGTCTCTTATATATCCCCATGTTGCCCAGTCAGAGCTTTAGGGATGGATTTTCTCACACTCCCAGTGGTAGAAGTACTTCTGTTGAACTGCTATATTCTTCTTTGTCAGAAATAGGTTTATTGCCGGAGAGAAATATATGAAATATTTTAGTGTGCAGATCAGATCTACCACACGTGTTGTCATAAGATCAAGAGGCATCTATTTCAATCATTTATTGGTTCAGTCATGGCAGAAATATTGAACACCCTGAAAATCACTCCTTGATTAATACCTTCATCAAAACTCTTGGCACACAGGGGGCTGTGCTGTTTCCCAGTGCTGGAGCAACCACATAGAATGGCCCATAATGTTTTTGCCAAGAAGATCACATCTGCACATCTGCAGATGTATTTTTGCTGGCTCTGAGATGTGAGATCAAAGCCAGCCATGTCAATGCTGCCCTTTGGCCACTGTCAAGGCCAAAAGCTTTGAATCTTCACTGTCAAGGGGGTGTCAAAGCTGAGGCCAGCAGGCCACCCAAATCTGCCTTGCAGTCTGCCACCTTGCAGCCTGCGTTGGCAGCAGTTGATACAGTGTTCCTGGAGAGCTTGTACACAGCCAGCTGTGCAAGCACTGCTGCCTTGCCCTCAGCAGCTGCTGCTCTTGGATGCGCTCAGTGTATGCCCAGCCTCGGCCTCTCTCCTCCACGCTGCACCTGTCGCTGCTCCATCTGTGGTCACCTGCCTCCCATTGCTCTCCTTCTCATCCTGGGCTCCCCTGCCAATCCCTGGGACACAGTGTGGTGGAGGAGCCTGCCCTGCCATCGGCCTGCCCTGGGAGCTAGGGTGGCTCAGCTGCCAGGCTACCGGCAGCCCCATCCAGGGCCAGCATGGCTGCCCTGCCGGCTCTGCCCTGTCCCAGGGCATGGCGCCAGTGCCATCTCCCCATGGACACTTTGCTGCTGCCCAGTTTCGCTGAAGGCTTTGGCCCTCAGAGGCACAATTTGGGAAAAGACAAGGTAGTGGGAGGAAGCAGGGCTTGTCCAGCTTCCCTGGTACATGCAGGGGTCTGCAGCTTTTTGTGGGCCTTTGACAGAGGGCAATTCCTTGCCCTCAGTGCATTTTACCAGGAACATTTATCTGAGGACAGAGCAGCTGAAGCCATGATGGAATGATGTGCTTGGGTTCAGGTTGTTTTGAGATGGGAACAGAAGGTTTCTGGGACCTTCTGGATGGCAGGACAACTTCTGAGTACCCAGAAGCCATTTCTCAGGATCTGTCTGTAAACCCCAGCTGTAGAGGAGGCAAACATTGGCCCCAGAACTCACTTCATTCATTTAATATATACCGCTGGCCTTCGTAAGGCTAGAGTGCAGTTGCTTGGAAATCCGTGATGAATCCAGAAAACTAGGCTTAAATGAAGACAGAGTGTTTGCAGTGTAGTTTCAATCTCTAATAATGAGTTTTCTTCTCTATAGCTAATGGATGGTAAGGCCTCCATCCAATACAAAGTCCTTTTGGCAATGTCAAAGGTAAACAGCTAGGGAAATGTAAGGGAAACACTGACTTCCAGAGAGCCATAGGTTGGTCTGGAAGGCAAGGTGATGGTGGTAAGGAGGAGTTTGATACCGTTGTGTGGTAGTAGGCTAAAAGCAGCTTTAGAACTGAGGAGGTGGGTAGCTGGACCCAATCTAAGCAATAGGAAGCAGTAACCAATCCAGCTGGTCTTCAGGAGAGGGGAAAACTTCTAGTGAGTAGCAGCGATGTTCAACCTGTGTTAAACTGTCCTTAGGGGCCAATATTTGCAGGACTTGTTTCTCTCTTCAAAGCCACTGTACATAGAGAAATTGAAATAGCCACTTCAGCACTGTTTTTAAAGCAGGTTTTGCGTTGTTCCTTCCTCTGTAAACCACTTAGAATTAAATAAGTGGTAGAGGTTTTCCTTTTAAGCTTTGCAGTTTGAGATTTTAGGTTGAGTGAAGTTTGGAATTTGGATGTTTTCTTTGCTGTTTTGTCCTGACTGGTAACAGAATCAGAGCCCATGTCCATACAGAATTCTACTTATTGTAAAGTAGCCAGTACGTTAGGGTTAGTGCTTTTACAGCCTAACTCACCTGCTTTGAAGCTGGCCCTTAAAAACTCTTGAGATGAGATTTACTAAACAAATGAAGCTTTCTCAGTGTAACTTATAACTGGTAAAATGTAGTCACTCCAGAGGTCAGTGGGATAGCCTTGAAAAAGATACTCTGGGGAGACATGGATCCTTGCCCTTTTCCCAGTGACAAAGAAGCCTGGCAGAGGCTGCATGATGTCTGTTCAATGGGCTTGGAAGGGCTGCTTTCTATGAACACAGCATTTATATTTGAGATAGACCACAATGACATACACTGGCAGATCCATTTCTACAACTTTTCTGGTTTTTGTCCATCTGGTACTTCCAGGGAATAAATATGGACTTTAACTTTTATTTGTAACTCTCCCAGTCAAAGGTGTGGACAAATTGATGTGAGTGTTTGAGTTATCACAGTTTAGAAAGTGACTGCTTGTCATTTCACATTCATTAGCTGATTCTGTATGTGCTCCCAACTTGTTTCTAACATACTAGCTTAAATCTGATGGCAGAAATTTTTTTAGTTTGTTATCAACTAAGAGTATACACACAATTATTTAATATGGTACTCATAACAAACACATTAAAAGTAGAGAACTCAATTCTTAATTCTTTTTCTTGTCTACTGATCCTACTCAAAGATGCTCCTGTGGCGTCGGGAGGCATACCATATTATAGGCGAGAAAACTGATGCCCTTTCTGCCTTTTTTTTCCTGTCCAGTGGACCTTTCCAACCTTTCCTGTCTTCTCAGACTTGAATTTGACAACTGTACAGTTACTGTCTTATTTAATAGTATCACTAGTTTTTACAAATTACTTAGTGCAATATGTCAGGAACTAACTTGGCAATCAGATCATGTCCTTTCTCTGTTCTTCGCAAATAATTTGCCTTTGCAGTAGTGAAGACTTTAAAAAGTTATTACTTGCTGGTATGTCATGCAGCCCCCTTCTTCTCATCTTACTTTCTCTGCCAAAAAGTAGTTAATTAGGTGAATAAAAGAGACGTCTTGCAATGAATCAGTACTGAACAATGAAACAGACTTCGTACCTCCAGCAATGTATTTACAAGCTTGGGAGAGGTGAAAAGAAGAGATCATAACGTTGAGAGAGGAAAGAAGAGGACAAAAAATAGTTTCTCACTTGTTAATTTGAAAAGGGGAAGTTTCTTGCAATATGGCTTGCCACTGTAGTATCCTGCAGTGAAACTGGAGTTTGTGGCTGTCTTATTTGGTGCATTACCTTTGTTGTGTTTTTGCAGGGTATATGGGAGTTTTTGTGTGTTCACTTTTGATCCTGGTTGTAGTTGCCATGGTTTAGAGAAATAAATGCAGCAAATAAGCCCCTAGTGGTGAGCAACAGGTGACCTCACCTGAAGAGATTACTCATGGCTCAGGTGGAAGAAGTAACTCTTGCTGCTTTTGTCATTTTAAGTGCATTGGAACATTCTTCCAGGCAGAGTTCTCTGCTGTAGGTTTTGTCAGTTTTGTAGGTGTTTCTCTAAATGGGTCTTAAAAAAGTAGTTGGTATTTCCTATTGACACTGAAAGAAGAGCAAGAAAGAAGAGTCTCGGTCTTTCTTTTCAGCAATACGGTCTTTAAAATTTTTTTTTTTTTAACAGTGATTAGCCTATATTTCAAGGAAATATTCTATTCAGCTCAAATATGAATGATTCATATTTCCTTATGTTATTGCAAAAATAAATCAATAGCTTATTTCATTCAAAGACAGCAATGATGTGGGACACATTATGTTGTTTTTAAGCCCCCTGAAAACACAACACACTGTTATATGGCTTGGCAAGACCCACACAGACGTTCTATGCATCCCTTAAGAAAACAATCTCCAGGATTCTCATAAGCGCCTCACTGCTGAGCTGTTTCTGCTCCATTTCATAAATGAAAAACATGGTTCTCTGGCTAAAGAGAATGGGGAGAAATTTACCAAACAGCTGTAATTAAAAAAAGGAACATAAACCTTTTAGATGGAGCTCATGGGTTCTGCTCCCCACACTACTGAAGTGTTAATACAAACAAACAATGCTAGTTTCAATATAGCTGTGGCACAAATGTAGATAGTACTTACTGGCTCACAGGAGCAATTTATGATGCTGAATTTTTGTTAGTTTCTTCTTTTGTATGTCTTCTGTTGCTCTAGATAACATCTCTGATTTTTACTACAGCATCTTAGTGTTTTTGTTAAGATATTTAATGCATGGAATGCAATGAGTGAGAATTATTACCACTATATGTAACTCTCAGCAGCATCTTTAGATATGCGGATCCCTCTCAGAAATGACCTTATCTAGAATTTTTGCAGCGGTGAAGCAAAGCTTCCTTTGGCACTGAGAGAAAAGTGTTATGAAAATCTTCTTGGTAAAATGCAGTTATGGTAGGTTTAGAATTTACCTTTATACTGCTGTACAGACCGGAATGAAGCATATAATGAAAATATGTGGGTTTTTTTGAATAGGATACATGTTGAGCAGACCTTAAAAAAAGTTTAAAGCCAGCAAGGTATTGTGAGGTTCAAGGTATGTTACTGGCTCACCTAGTTTTGGATAGAGCTCAGAAAGAAAACCACAATAATAATTATTTTGCCTTTCACAGCTGATCCTGGTAGCAAAAGGCAGTTTCAGATAAGATAAGATCTTTTATTCAATGTCTCTTTCAAAGGAAAAAAAAAGGTCTTAGCCTGAGGCCCTGATGTAACTCTTCACTGACTACAATCACACAGTGATTTCTTCCATTAAGTGTTTCCCCTCTCAGCTGTTGTCTGAGTGTGGATTGAAATGAATGTACCCATCAAGTTGGTACAGATGGCTGTGTTCTTGCCTATTGCACAGAATTAATTGGTGTTTTCTATTCCATGTATGTCCTGGCATTGTCCATACCTCGGTAGCTGAGTGCATTGATCAATCTATGTAACATGTCTCACAGATTCTTTTTCTCCCTGATCCTTGTCCCTGGAGGGGAAAGATGTGCAGCATGCTGTCTTGCTCTGGGAGCATGGCAAACAGATTTTAAAAGAATCTCCTGGGTCACCAAGTCGCATCTCTGGCTGTTGCAGAAACCTACTTTACATGTTGCTCTTGTGAGCTGAGTAAGCTCCAGCCAAACATCAGACTTCTTTGGGCTGCTACTGGACAGCTGTTATGATACTTTCACTTAAGGACTGGAAATCTTTCATTTTGAGCGGCAGATTTTTTGCCTTGTTTTTTGTCTATTCCATCATGTGTTCATGTTATTCTTGATCTTAATTAGCTTTTTTCCTTCTAGACTCTGTCACACTTACTGAATTTATAGACACTGATTTTTCTCTTAGCATATGTTTTGGTAGGCTGTTGTACTGTTAGTATGGGTTTGACTGTGTTTGAGATAATTGTTATTTCATCAAAATTAAACCTGAAAAAAATCCTTCCAAATGGATTTAATTTTTCATTTCTTTCAATCATTAACTTGAATTTACAGCAGAATTAGTGATGTATGACAAAACCCTTCCTTTAAATTCGGGGTAAGAAACTTACTACATTCTTTTTTTAATATATATTGCCAAAACATTGAATAGGATTCAGTTTAGTCTCCTGTCCCTCCTTAGGTAAGACTTTAAGAATAATCCTACTGGTTTCAAGGGAGTCTCTGTTGAACAAAGTTCCACATGAAATTGCAAAATCAATCCTTCTGAAACATGAAGTTCTTGCTACTAGCAAGTCAGGGGTGAGGTTTTTCTGCCTTAGTCTGGGGCCTGAGGCAAGTCATCAAAGAAGTACAGCTCAAACTATACTGCCTTGGAGTAAGTCCCTTGGTGACTGCAGGTCCTGGCCTATAAATACCTGGAAATGCCTTCATCTGTGTCCCTCTCAGCATATGACAAGGCCACCGAGTTTACCCAAGTACAGGGTTGTGGGATGGGGCTGCAGTACTGTGCCTACAGGGTGGGCTGCTTGGTGGTGAGTTCCCACCAGGCACAGATCTTCCTCTCTTCCCCACAGCCATGCAGGACTGCTACGCTGGAGTACATCTGGCTCACAGAAAAAAAAGCAGAATTGACCTGATTGCTGAATATGATGTTGAGTCACAGGCTAGAAAAGGGGACATTCTGCTGCTCTTCAAATTTCTGAGAAACTAGGGCAGTTCAGTGCAAAGGGCCAGGGAACTTCAGTTTTGTGTTCGACACTAGACCTGCCAGTTTTGTCTGCAACTTAGTATGACAATGACTGTCACAGTGTGTCTGTATAGTGTTGATTTGTGGCAAATGATCCATGTTTTTGGAAAAATGCACTTATTTCTACTGGGTTTATACAGAGTGCCTGAACTGTCTCCTGCTGCACTTTCTTTCTGATGGCTATACTTTCAAGGAGTTCTAATTTATTTTGTGAAGAAATTTAGACTAATTCAGAAGTCTTCCTCTTTGCAATTTGCAGTTTCAAACAGTTGTTGGAAACAGGGAAGTTGGGCCTCTTCAATCACCCCTTGCTTGAAAAGGCCTGGGTCTAGAAGTGATCAGCATGTCTGATTTTACTCCCTCATTAAATTAAGAAAATATTATGGATATGGATAACATTAAATTAATGATTCTCTGAACCATTTTTTGTTACTGTTAATAGATATGGGTTTTTTTAGTCCATCTGTTCATCTTACATGATGGTTGTTCATCCTAAGTCCTGTGCTCATGTCAGGCATAAAATACTCAAAGAAAACTTGGGGTTTCACCTATTTCCATAGCAGAAAGCAATCTGAGTTTGTAAAACTGTTGTTTTGGCTTACTGAATGTACAAATAGAAGTGAGTTTGAGAATCAGATTTATATATTGTTTGGACCACACAGTTCAAATATTTCTGTCTTGGAAAGGGTTATTTCTGATTTCTTTCAGTTAGAAAGTCTCCTATTCTAAGAGAGACATCACCAAGCCTAAATTTTAGCTGTCATGAACACTGCTTGGTCAAATTAGTGCGACTTTGACAATGTTACCAGATCAGCGTGTTTTAAATTTGGACCCAGTTTTCATTCACTTTTGTGAACATGGGCTGCATGTGGTACAGACAGCTTGAAATGAAATCCTTTTTTCTCTTTCCTAAAGCTGGTTTTCCTAAACCAGCTCAGCTGTGGGGTTCACCATAGAAATATTAATAAAACTTCGCTCTTACTGTCTGATATGTCCCCTTTTCTACCTACCCATTCCTTGTTTAACATCCCCTTTACTATCCATTGTTAAGTCAACAAAAGAAAAGAAACTTGCAGTCTCTGGTTCTGTTAAGACGTACTGATACACGGATATCCTGTTGCTCCACTGAACTCTGAGCATGTTTACTTCGATGGATCTTTTCTGCTCTTCCTTCTGCTAATGCTGCTTGATTTTAGGGGGTGAAACTATCACTTTTCAATTACTGTTCAATTGGTTAAATGCATGTTTTTTTTGTTGTTTTTTTTTTTTTTTAACAGGAAATTATGGGGAAAGTGGAATGGAAGCCTTCAAAGAGTTGGCTGCCCAAGAGGGTCTCTGCATTGCTCACTCTGACAAGATCTACAGCAACGCCGGTGAAAAAAGCTTTGATCGCCTGCTCCGCAAGCTGCGAGAGAGGTTACCCAAGGCTCGAGTGGTGGTTTGCTTCTGCGAGGGAATGACAGTGAGGGGGATCCTCATTGCCATGCGGCGCCTGGGAGTGCTTGGGGAGTTCCTGTTAATTGGAAGGTAAGGCTCTGATTGTGCTTTCTCTGCCTTTCCTCCCCCACTTGTCCTGTAGGCAGGGCTTTCATTTCAGAAATGTGTAGCTTAGGCTACCAGTAATTTCCATATTGAATTGTCTAAGGAATGAAAAGAAGGGGCAAAATGGTAGAGCAGATTCTCAGGAAGGAGATATGAAGATATATGCCAAGTTGATCAGTGGTGGTAGCTTTTGCTGAACTAAATGTTAATTACTAACTCTTTTATATGGATATATGACATTATTGGTTTTGTGCTTTTGCACACTCTAGAGGAATGTTTCACGGATAGATTTTTAGATCTGAAGTAAGGAATGAAGAATTCTGGTTCCAGCATGTGACCTAGGACTTGTGACAAAATTTTGGGTTTAATTAAGGATGACCCCTCATAATTTGAACCTCCAATAACCTACTCTTTTTGATTACTGGGAACTTTTTCCCAGTCCTATGATTACAACCTTGCATTTTCAGTTGTACACTTTACTGTCATCTGTGCTGTTGAAAGCTGGGGCACTGATATTATGAAGGTTGGTTTGGTTTTTAAAACATCAAATTTGCTGATGGCTAAATGAGTATGTATGTTGCTTTGGTATCACCAGAGTAACAGTGCAGATGTGTGTTGGACAGAAAAAGGCTGTTTTTATCAAAATGAGAATGGTCGCTTTGCTCTACTTGAGTTTATCTTTGTAGGCATTCACTGAAATTTGGTAATTTTAGTTCTATCACATACTTTTTCCACAATTCCTTTTTGTGATAATTCTTATTTTGAGGCTTCTTTGACTTTCATCTTGATTTCTGCAATGTTTATGTCCATTTTTCTGTCTTGATGCACACTGCTCAAATGATAAGGATGGATATTTTCTGTGTTCTGTGTCAGATTGATAATGTCTGTTTTAATCCTTCTATCTATTCTCTGTTTCTTGTATTTATAATTTTATCATTCCTTGAAGGAATGTTTCAATTAATTCCTTCAAGGCCTTTTTCAGTTGTTGCCATGCGTGATTAACTTCTGTTATCATTTGATCTTAACAGACTTCTTTTTGGCCTGTTCTTTCCCTAAAGTTTTTCTGTTTGTCGTTGTGACTGGGATCCTCTCCTTTTGCTGTATGTTATGGTATTGTCTTTCCCTGACTGTATTGCTCCTCAAAACCCACAGTTATGATTTCTACAAGTCGGATATCTACTCTGGCCTAAGGAATAGGCTGAAAGCATTAAGTCAGTCTCATCAATTTTTTGTTGCAGTCTTTGTTTGCTACCTATTTGAAGCTGAGGTTCTAGAGTATCTCTAGAAGGTTGTGAAGATAAGATGTAGCACCTTTGGAGAATTGTCAGCACAAAAATGAAACAAAGAGTAAGGCTATATTCAAAATGGTGTGTTCCACATTGTGCATGTGTGGTTCAAGTGCATCATTTAGTTTGCATCAACTGAAATCAACAATGAAAGCTTTGGGAGTGACATGTTTTATGTACGTGTTTTCAGTGAATAGAGGAAACTGAATATAATAAAATTGGTCTCAGTGACAGCATTCCTGCTCTTCTAGTAAACACCCTGAAGCTTTGGGCTTTCTTCATGTGTTGTCACTGTAGCGGTGTCTCATTTTTCATTGATTTTGGTGATACTGATGATACAGAGAACCAATTAAATTAAACCTCCTACATTAAGCCACAAACCTTAGTGTCCTATTAGATCACTTGATCCTCCACTCCTTGGATATGTGGAATATTTAAGCTTTAAGTTCTGACTTCAAGCCCTTACCAAACCTAACACTGGTCCATAAATTTCAGTTGTTTGTCTTAGAATTTGTCCAACAGCGTATTTCTGAGCTCTTTGTCAGAAATGCTCTCCTATTAAATGGAATAATGGAATTTCTTTGGAAATAACTATGTATTTTTCAGGTAGATTTTCACATACCCTTTTTTCATGCTGATAATTGAGTACGGGAGACTCCTTTTTAGGGCTGAGTGGGTTCTGCCAATTGCAAAACAGGCTGGTTATTGCTTTGCATAGTCTAGATTGTGCACAACAGCTGGTTGAAAGTATTATAGGCTTGCACATGTTCTTATGTGCTTGAAGAACTAAAAGAAAAGAAGTTTTCTTTGAATTGTCCTAATTAAGTGATTTTAAAAATGGCAAATTAGCAAACTTCTGAATAAGTAAGTTGAAGTGGAACTGCAGTGCTATGAATTTGGTCATCTATATACAAACAGGAACCAAGGCAAACATTAATGTTTCTTTGATGTGCGATTTAGTCTTTTTCATTCAAGTACCCAGCTAAGCAAAAAACTAAGAGCCTTTTAAGAACATTCTTTTAATTGAGGGAAGTGGGATTGAATGTGAAATCAAGATTCTTTTTTTTTTTTGCAATTATGAGCTAAACAAAGCCTTTCATTTACCCACAGGTTTATTATCAGCTACATTTTATCAACCCCATACTCTGCTCTGACTCACTGTAAAGAGGAAGCCTATGCAAAGGAACACCTGGCTAAATAATTCTTTTCCTGCTACATCTTCAATATTGCTATTTATCAAAGTAGACAAGAACAGCTTAGCTTAACTAAATTCATGCTATGAGAAAGAGAGCTGGGAACTAAATTTGACTTCTGTTTAATCTGAAGTTCAGTCTCCTTTACTACTGGTAGTGGGAGTCTCATTTTAGTGAGAAGGGAATTCCTCTCTCTGAATCTGGAGGGAAGCTGGAATTAAGACAATACAATAGACAAGGTTACAATCCTGCCTGAGGCAGAATGGCAGATATTCTGAAATCAATAGTGTAGTGGAGAAGCAGTGAAAAAAATCTATTAAACTATTAAATAATGATGGTAAATTTTGAAAAGGGACTGAAAATGAAAAGGAAAGACGGCAAAACTTGGTCATGGCTTTCTGTATAAAAAGATGTATTACAATATAATTGGAATAAACAAAGGCAAAAATTATGCTAAAAATTTAACTGTACTCTTAAGGGATTTCAGGTGATAGCTCTCTTAGCAGAAATTAGTTTTGATGTGAAGAGATTATGTTGGAAGATGATCAGCCTCATCTGTCTAATCAGGTTTATGCAGGCCACTGGGTTTTATATTACTTAATAAGCATTATTTAGATTTTGTGAGAATCTTGCAAGATTGATGAATCTCCTATATATCCCCTGGAATCCTGCATCAAGAAAAGGCATGTAACTGACTATTCAGCATCTGTATGGGTAATGCAAAGCAGATGAAAAACAAATGAAATAACCAGTTTTAAAAGATGCTCTGAGGTAATTGGAGAAATTTTTAGATAAATAGTTGAAATTAAAATGATCTTTCACAATTTGTTCTCAAACTCCTACACTCAATGTTTTGTGTAAAAGTATGAGGAGCTTTACAAAGAAAGGGTTATATTGGTACACATCCTGTTTTTCAGTACAATCCTTTGAAAAGGACTAGGTACTGCTTTACTGCTGTAGCCTTTCTGATGCTTTATGGTCTCCATTAATGTTGCTGTATGGGCTGTTGTAGAACTAAAAATTTTAAGTGTCAGTAGGGTGATCTCTCCTGAAAATTTGAATGCTTAGCAGTGAAGTTATGGTTGGGTTTTCTGCTGTCAGTCCATTATGAAGGACAAGTCTTTTCTTTCTATGTATCTAATAAAACTCATTTCACATAGGATGACAGAACTTTCAGAGTACATACTGCGGTGAATTTTTTTCTGACTGTTCTCCCTTCAAAAGCCAATATTAATAATAGTTTTGGCATGCAAATTCACACTTTCTAAAATATTGACAAGGCATTATCACTGTAAACTGTTTGGTCCTATTATCTGACATTGCTGGATAGGTGGAACTTGATTGCATCCAAGTACAAGAGTAAACAACTTGTTGGGAAGTTGACAGAGAAATGTGACCTCATGTGGTCAATCCCTGGACAGCAGGATGTATGGGAAGATTTTGGCAGATGCCTAGGACAGTTATCACCTTCCAAGGGATTTTATGACAGAGCAGACATGTAATCCCACTGAGTTGGTACAGCATTTGACAGAGTAATGCTTTGCCTACCCCAATCAGACCCACCAGTTCCTTAGCACTGAGACAATTGATCCTTTTTCAGCCCCATCACAGCAGAGGAAGGAGGTCCTCTGCACTTGGGGACACCATGGCTAAGGCAGGGACCCAAACCCTATCTACAATAATCACCCCAGTTGTCAAAAGTGGTAGCAGAAATTGACAGGTCCATAACATCATTTAGTGAGGGAGGAGGAAGTATCCAGTCAGGAAGCTGGTCTTTCAGCAAGGAATCAGGAGAAGGAAGTGACAGAAGTTTCTCACTGTTTGAATCTATTTTAATTGGCAAGAAATTGTTTTATTTTGCCCCAGTTTGAGTCTCTTGCCTGTAACGGTATCTGTTAAGTAATCTACCTTTCTGTATTTTAAGTTGTGAGATTTTTTTCTCCATGTTTTCTGCCTTTTTCCTCTTCAGTAGGGTAGCTGGCAAGTGGCTGGCTGAGCATTTGGCTACTGACCAAGGTTACAGATGACATAGTTTGTGCTGCCAGAAACATGATGTTATGTATTTCTCTTTCATTCAGTTCTGACATAGCAAATAACATAAGAGTATCACAAATATCATCTCACATATGTGGCTTAGAAGAGTGCCTGCCTTTGGCTCCCTGATGAGTCCTTGGTGCCAGTGGCTCATGCATTACTTATAAAATGACTGAGAATATTCTACTATTGATGCGATATTCTTCATAAAGTAGATGATCATCAGATGATATGACTATTCTTTAAAGTCTGACTGGCTGAAAGATGCTGTACTCTGCTCTCCAATGCACCATGTCTTCATTTGTCACATGGGCTGCCCCATATTTACGAAAATCAATGACAAATATCCACATTCTCCCAAAACAGCTGAAATGTTTTGCGGGACAAATGTGTTTAATTCCATTAAGAAAAAATTTGCTATTTTTAGGTACTCAAGAGATTGCAAAGAAATCAGTAAGAAGCAACAATATGTCATCAATGGGGGAAAAAAAACCCTGCCTTGTGCTAGCACAGATCATCTAGGATCACTTTGTGCCTTGTAAAACTGACAAAAATAGTAGATATGGGAGAGTGCTCCTCATGATACTGTTTTATGCCAACTTGCTATGAATGGGAATGGGTTAAGAAATCTGGTAGTAATCCAGCACTGCCAAATGTATATGATTGAACCCAAGCCATTCCTATTCCATGTGCTGCTTTCTGAGAGGGCACTCTGAGTGGTTCTCCCGGTTTGGAAAGACAGGTGTCTGCCAGGAAAAGCCAGAGCCTCCCTTGGAATGGAGAATATAAACCCCCTCTCTCTCCAAATTATTATAATTTTGAAATTAAGGGGCTTTTAGGCAAAGATATGGGAATAGGAATAGCAGTTCTTTACTAGGAATACTAAAAATAAAAATGTAGTAGTACAAAAAAGCAAACAAACAAAAAAGGAAACACTGGCAGAATCAGAATACAACCTGAAACCCTGTTGGTCAGGGTGTTGGCAGCAGCCCAATTAAGTCCTCCTGGCGTGACAGATGTGGTTCTGTCAGAGCAGAGATGATCCTATAGAAAGGTATGGCTTTCTCTGAAGATCCAGTTGTGGCGAGATGTGTCCAGTCTTCTTCTGGGAATCCAGTGGAAAGAGGCTGTCCTGGTGTTCTGAATTTCAGCTTTTATCCAGGTAGGAATGCTTGGCTCCCCCCACTGGGTGGAGCATCTCCCAATGGGATGATGTAGTTTTATCAGTCATGCAGTGAGACTTAATGGCCCATTAACAGAAGATATCCCCCAGAGGGAGGATGGATTGTGGACCAGATAAACAACTTTGCCCCGCCTGGTTTTAACAGCTGGCCTATTAACAGAAGACACCCACCCCCTCCTCCGAAGTTATGAGGAATGGGTCATAGAAGAGATAAAGAAAACACCTTCTAATCCAGTTTCAACAGATGGGAATAGAATACATACTTTAGGTTACATCTTGCATTGCAACCCAAGACAGTGATAAAACTTGATGGTTTGAAAGTACAAAGTAAAGATGACAACACAGTTCGCAGGCTGAAAATAAAAATAGTAATTTAAGACCCAAAGGGTTACTTTCCATGTATTTTGCTGCAGAAAGAGCAGCAAAAAAAGTTTTAAAAGTTTTTTCTTCCTGGTACCTTCACGACCAAAAATATTTAGAATAACTACTTTTAATGTTTCTGTTGTTGTTGACACTCCAAGTTAATGGAAGACCGTGTTTAAATAAGTGTTTAAATATAATCAGAGGTTTACCTGATTTTGGATTCAAATTCCTGGATTAAAATTGAGGTAGATTCTGTGAAATGCTGAAATAAGTCATTATCATTTTTCAAATACTTTCAGAGTCTAAATGAAGTTGGCATTTAAACAAAGTATTGTCAATTACAATAGTCCCACCTGGCAACGTCAGACCATTTCTTGAACATTATCAAGATTTGTAATAGGATCCACTGCTAACTTTAAAGTCTGAAACCTCAGAACATGTCCCTAGAAAACTGTATACCTTATTCATGGTTCATTTAGTAGTTGCAGTCTATTACCTGTTTACTATGATAAGAATTTATAATCTGTATGGATGAAAACAGAATTACATGATGCAAGAAGACTGAGCAAGCATATTTTGTTTACCCTCTAACTTAAAATAACAACAATCCATGTTAAAATGAAATTGCCTATTAAGTGCCAATTAAATAGTATATTTGAGCAGAACTGCATTTTGAGCCTTAATAAAAAAAAACAATGCTCACTTTTACAGAACAAGAAAATACAAGAAGGATACGTATTTTTTTATGGTAAATGGGATTTATGTAGTGGGCAGTGGGCAATTTTATGTAGTGGCAGATTGCAGCGGGCAATTTTTAAAATATAGGGGTGTTCTTTTGTCTTTTCACTTCTTACTTCTATGTCATGTGAGTTAAGCTAGGTTTTGTACATAATTAAATCTCTTTCATTTGGGCATCCAGAATTAGTTTCAAAAACATGTATTAACCCTTGGCTATTTCTGTGTATTCACTCAGTGCTTTAAATGAGAATGAAATATATAGAAATTGTAGGTGACATACTGGTGCTTTTGTAAATATGACTCAATTTTATTAAAAGCTTTTTTTTTTTTTTTAGTTCATAATTGATGCAGTTCATCACACACACACACAAACACACACTTACACTTTGATCAGAAGGCATGAACTAAAACTGATTTATTTAAAAGTCTTGACTACATTTTATAGTATTTCTTCAAAGGCCAGGGATTGGGGGAGAAGGTTGATACCT
>WBMY01002809.1:546688-587641 GCA_013397315.1 Donacobius atricapilla | reverse complement strand
TTGATACATCTCCCCATACAACTGGTTAAGACAACTGTCCATCAGCTGTTCATATCTTTAAGAACAAGAATGAAAACTTTCTTTGAAACTACAATAACATCGGCTGTGTTTACAGACCAGAGCGTGAGAAACAAACCTGAAACTGTGAAATAGAAGAGAAGGCTGAAAAAATCAGGGCGACACATAATGAGAATCTCTGCATTATGCAATAAGACAAAATAGGCACAAACCAGTAAATTTCAGCCCAGGTGTCTATGTTATTGCCAGTTCTTCACAGAAGACTCTAACACACAATTTTCAGTATGGTGCTTAATAAAGTGAATCTACTTTAGAGGAAACAGATCACATCCCCAACAAGTGTGAGTCTCTCCTAGCAGTCCATGTAAATTCCTACCCACACTTCCAGGAAAGGTCCCATGCTGACAGACATGAAATACTAGGTCTCCAATAGATTGAAGACATAGGAAAAAGCCCAAACTATTCATCAGTCTTCTGGGTTGTTTTCTCCTTATGATCTTTACAATCTATCTTCACATGCCGATGTATCCAAAGACTTTTTGAAAGAATCATGTTTATAGGGATTTAAGGCTGTAGGCCATGCAGATATGAAGTGGTACGTTTAAACTGTACTTGAGTCTGCTTGCAGACTATCCGTGGTAAGAAATAATTAATACAATATAACATTTAGATTAAAAGCAGCTTTGGGTATCTTTTATTCCTCAACAACAGTCATATGTCACTCTGGTGGCTATACAGAAGTTTGAAAGAAAAAAAATACGCAAGCTGTTGTTCAGAAGACTAGATGTCATGGATTACAAAAAATAAATATGATGTTTTAACAAAACCAGAATAAATATATAAGACTAAAGTAGAAGCAGCATTGATTATTAAAATACCAATTTATAAGTTAAGATGTTTTAATAAATTAAATACTCAGGTTTTTTAAGTGATATGAAAGCTCGCTGGTTTGACAATCAGGATGTGAAAACATCTTTTAAAGCAATATACACTATTTAATGGTAGCCATTAATGTACATTTTTCATAAATGAGAGGAATTAAAGGACTAATGTTTTTTTTTGTTTCTGAAGCCATAATACAATTGATTATCAAAGCAAAGGAATGCTGCTATCTTTTACTTGCTTAAGTCACTGGAATAGGAGAGGAAACAAAAGCATACAACTAAGTGTCTTAAAAGCATTACCAAGTGTGATGCTTGAACTTTAGGATGCTAAGACTTGTGGGGAAAAAACCCCTCACATTTCTAGATTTCTTAAAAACTTCCGGGGTTCTAAGGCAGTTTATGCTTCTTACTTAGCAGAGGAAAGCTAAGGCTTGGTTCAGTGTTTTCAAATTTTCTTGGCGTGGGTTCTGCAGGAAGAATTATCTAAGCTAGTAATGTCCAAGTGAATACAAGGGAGGACCAACTTTGACAGAAATAATTTACCTTTAAGTTTTCTGCAAAGTTTTCCAACCCTGAAAATGTGCAAAAGTTTGAGATCTGCTTGTTGTCTATGAAATAATATGGATGTTAGATAATTGAGTTATTAAGTAGTGCTGTGTGTTAATGGATTATTTATTAGGCAGTATATGTTTTATCATGCCTCTGCAGAAACCAGGAGCTGGATGGCTGCTGCTCACCTGGAAGATGATGTTGTACTCTTATGTGAATGAATCATATAGAATGATGTTATTTCAAGGGTCTTTGCATAATTTATGTACGGCCAGACTTTGTCAGGCATGTTCCTGAGGCTCTTTATCAATGCTTAAGAACCAAAGCAAAGTTTGTTTTTCTCACAAGAGTTAAAATAAGACCCTAATACTGTGACCTTTCAGATTTCTACAGTTTACTTCCAATTCCTTTTACTGCTCAAATAGAAATGAAACTTAAAGGAGTTCTGGTAAGAACATGAGCAAAACCCTCACTCAAAAGATAATACTCTATCATTTATTGTAAGGTTTATTTTCTTAATTCCAGCAAATTAAAAAAGCAGCAAATTAATCACCTTTTTTAAAGAGGAAAACCAGAAATTGAAGATTAATCTTACCTGGAATAATCAAAATAATTATTATGTATTATTATTTACGAATAATTATTTTCATGTTTCCTGACATGTCTTGGTATAAAAATAGATTTTCCTCTAGAAATACTGGAATCTATATAATCAACTGTAAGTAACAGTTCCAGTCTTTGGATCAATAGAAAAACATTGATAATAGGGTTAAGTTATTGACTGAAGATAATAATAATTGTCTGAGCTATGCCCATACAGACAACACTTATTTTGACAAGCACAAGCACACCAAGGGGCAAATAATTCACGTTGAAATTTAATCACCTTTCTCCTGCATCTTGGAATGGAGGGAATGAAAACTTTAGAGCTCCTGTGAATAATCAGTTGGCTGCACTTTCGGAGCAGAAACTTAGTGCTTGTTTAAACCTTTGGCTCATTGAGCAGAGAAGGTAAAATAAAGAGCAGGGTATGATGCTGTGAATAAAGGCCATATATTTTTGTATATTGCCTTTTTTTCATTAATTTTTTCCCTTCCTTTTACAAATGCCCTTAACCTAATGGCCCTTGCTGGAGAACCCTGGTACATTTCCAAGCTGGAAAATGTGCACAACTTTCATCAGTCTGAGGAGCTAAATTTGTCTGAAGGGAGGCAAGCCCTGAAGCATCTGTATGAACATGCACTGTGAAAATTTTAGGTCATGCAAATGTTGTAATCTGGCAACCAAATACATAATGTCTCAAAAGCAGAAATTAAAGTGGACTAAAGGTAATTGACCCAAGTTGATAGATTCTTAGTCTGTTAGTTTTCTGCTGAATTTTTCTGCCAAGAAAAATCCTTTCAGTTTCTGTGGCAGCGTAGTGCTTTAGGACCCAAGCTTGTTTCACAAAGTCAAAGCTGGCTCTTTCATGTTTCACTGTGGCCTTTTCAGCACCACTAGTCAGTTCTGCTATAGGACTAAAAGACTGGCCAGCCCTTGACCACATTTCACTCCAGTCTTTATCTGCATCTTAGTTCAGTTATTTGTACCTCAGAGAAGGAGAAGCAAAAGAAGAATTTTGTTTCAAAGCCTTGCGAATTCACTGCTGTTTGATAAGTGACCTGGCACTTATTTTAACTGACTTTAAACCATATGCATTATTCACCATGAGCTATTTGTGGGTAGGCTTTGATACCTAGGGCTTATACAGTTATTTTCCATGCTGGAGATTTGGTTGTATTTATTCATTCTATGGGGAGTCAGTTTTAAGGTTTTTTTTCCTCCTGGCCCTCTTTGAGGATAATACTGGAAGGATGTAATGCAAGTCAGAGCTAGAAAGAAAAATGCACTACTGTTTCACTTAATAGAAATGGAGTGAGCTATTTTTTTCTGCTTTGCAGAATAAAACTCAATTCCTTGGTTTCATTGCTAAGACGAGGCTTAAAATCATCTCTTGCATGTCAACAGGAGGATCAGGGAAGCTGCCTAATAGGTCAGATTTAAGCAATTCTGTATGCAGAATAAGGATGTGAATGTGACTCCGGTTATAATTTCTGCTTATTTCTCACAGCAGGGTGAATCATTATGAGTTGCCATTTATAATCTATACATCTTCTCTACTCTCCCTTTAGTGTATCTCTGAATATACACTTTTAGCTACTGCCTTATTGTTTTATACTACTTGCACTCTTCAGTTCCTTGCTTACTACATTTTGTTCCTTACATCTTCCTCCATTCTTTCTTGGTCTTTCTGCCCCATTTACCTGAGTCTGGACTTTCTTGAATCCTTCAGCACCTGCTATTTTGTGTAGTAAAAAGTCTACAGCGCTGGTAATAATTTCCTTTCTGTTAAGTCATGAAGAGTTTTAGCATTTCCTTAATCAGAAATGGAGATAAGCAGAACTTGCTCCTGAAAATCTTACTCATATAAAGGAGAAGCTTGAGGAACAGGTTAACTTCATGGCTCTTCTGCGTCATCTATTTCTTTTGTGTTAGGCAGATGAGCACCCTACACCTAAAGCCATAATTAAATTTTAGGAACAATATATCCTCTTTTTGTTTGTGGATGTGTGACAAGCAGTCAAAGAAAAGAGACCCTCCCCCTCAAAAGTAGCTATGCAGCTGTGTAAGGCTGGTCCTTTTGTTGTTTTCAACTCTTCTTGATGGGACTTTGCATTATTATTGCCATAAAAAAATACAAGTTGAAGTATTTGTTATCGTATCAACCACTGTTGCCTTTACAGACCTGAAATACTGTAATTGACTGGAATCTGGTCTCAAATGCTATCCTTGGTATTTTAAAACTACATTCTGAGGAGAGGCAATGGCATAAGGGAGAGAAGCTAGGCCAGTGTTCTGACCTAGGAGGTTGACAGTTGATCATTCTCAGATTTGCAAACTGGCTGCATGTGAGGACTCACTAAAAGAGGTGTAATGTAAGCAAAGAAACCAAATGACAAAGTCTATTGAAAGCACCACTGCTAAGGCCAGTGCCAAGACTGGTTTCCAGTGGAACACCTAGAGTACAGAACTAGAGGTGTTAATCTGCTTGTATCTCAAAGGAATTTGTCTCAGCAGGGTGATTACATCGTATCTTAAACGAACCTTGAACAGCGATGGGGAATTTGCAGCATTTACAAGACACTCTCCATTGTCTCTAAGTTTAATAAATATAGATGATAGAGCACAATGTTTCTCAGAGGTCTATGTCCAAATTTGCCATTATGTTTATGGGAAAACTTCTTAGATGGGGAGACTTTAACTCAAGTAATTGTACAACCAGCTATTCCAGCAGAGTAACAAGTGCAGTTGTAGGGAGATGTAGGCAGAATTAAGAAGGAGGAAAGATAAAAGGCTAAGAAAGGAGAAGAGATAGCACAAAAATGTGAGAAAGAAAAATATCCATTATAGGAAGGCAAGTAGAATGTATAAGAGGGGGAGGATGAGTTATAACAGTCTGTATGTAAGACAGAGATGAAGAGTGACAGAGTTTTGGTTACAGGTAATGATTATTTTTTTCTGACCTAGACTGAGATATGTCAAGATACATGAAAAAGCAGAATCGTGACTCCTAACAGAAAAAGTGGTGGACTGCTAGCCCATCAGGCTTCCATACAAGAATGCTTTTGTTGAACTGAACCTCTCCAATAAAATAACAGGGGCTGAATTCTGTTTTCATGCTCCTGTGAATCATGAGTGACATTCTAGGCTCTTAAAGCAAGTGTGAAATAGGAATACAATTCTGATATGAAGATCTTACCTGGAAAAAGGAGAAATACCCATATGTTCTAGGACCGTGTTTGTTGGTGGTGAATACCCAATGCCTGTGATTCAAATTAAGATCTTTTACTTCCACTTTTTTTTTTTTTTCCTTCTCATCTGTGAAGCAATGTATCTCCTAGAATGTTGTCTGGCTATTTTGTTTTCAAGCCAGATGATTGATATTTCTTGTAATTTTCATCCTTGGTATAGAAATCCCAGATGTTGTTCTTGTTTAGGTCTTCCTAAGCAATTAACTTTGACAAAAATTAAGTGGTGTCTGTGAGTTCCCAATATTAGTCTGAATATAAGAGAATGTCTTCTTTGTACTTTACATTCTCTGGCTTTTAATTAAATCAAGTCTTCCTAATGGAACAGGGAATATGAGTCTACCTGGATTCATTTTCTTCATTTATGTTAGACATAGCATCATATTTGTCCTCATATAATTTTCTAACTAAATGTACTGTTTTAAAAGTCCTGCATGCTACAAATGCTTCGGGGAAGGGACAATATTTTAGGCCAGTGAAGTGCCATGCAAAGGGGTAACCTTGGCTCATAACTGAGTTTGCTGAACAATACTGTAACTCATGCAAATAATAATAATACTTAAAACTGAATAAAAATATTTTCAGAAAGAATGTACAGGAAAGAACAAACACCAAGCAGAAGAGGGAGCTAAATTATATGTGCCTACAAAAAGGTTATTTCGATGTTGCATGACAGTCATGGCCCCACTGCCTAAGTGGATGTGTTCAGCATCAGCAGAAGCACCTGTGCCTCAAGTCCTGATAACCATGGAAAGAGGTTGACTGGGAACCTGGAGACGAAAGTGTTTATTAAAGTGTTGTGGTTCTTTCAGGCTGTATGGGCATACTCATAAAAGCTTTCATTTCTCTGGCAGAGCTCCAGAAACAGATTCTGCAAGGTGATGGAGACCTACCAAAAGTCTCTTTTTCCTGGGTTGGGGCAATGAAAGTTGTGCTATCAAATCTAGTTCTTCATCTGTTAAAAATTGAAGCTTCCTTAAGCCAGAGTCCTTGGATTAGAGAAAACTGGTTTTGTGGTTCCCTTGTTAAATTCAGAGTTCCTTGTAATCAATGATTTTGAGATTGCAGTTTCCACTGAAGAAATGTGGCTGTTTCATTGCAAGGTGTTCTACCAGATTAAAATTTACTTTTCCTGTTGACCTCAAATCACTTTGAGTCCCTAGACAAACAGACCTTCATATAGCTGCTCCTTAACTATCCGAATTCTCCAACTCTCTGCTCCTGGCAGCCTCTAAAATAAACTTCATACATTGTTAATGCCTAAATCTGCAGCACAGTGAAAGCTGAAATAATGGAGACACTCCAAGCATAAATTGAATTTAACATAAAAATAAGACATCAACTGTTGTATTTGATGTGTCATTACATGTTGTATGTAACTTAATATGAAGCTCTGGGATCCATTTAAATGAAACTGCCAGAAATTTTCAGACTGAGAAGCAGAAAGAGCCTTGTGGTGTAACTGAAGCCTCCCCTTGAGGCAGGGAGTGATTTGCCTGCCTCTTGAAGGAGTCAGGTCTACTGATCATTATGGAGTATATGGAGAGCTAAATGATAGGGGCAGATGTACAGACAAAAAACCAGCTGTGCAGTGCTCCAAATTATTTGTATCTGTTTTCTTGGGTTTATTACATACAAAGTCAATTTATGCAACAGTGGGTGGTAGTTAAGGAAATGCAAACCTCAGGACCTTGGTCTTTGAAAGGTATGCATCTCTAGTTGCTTTTCTCCCTGCTGTTTTTCCAAAGATCTGTACAAATGATAGATTTTGTTTACCATCGTTTTGAAAGTTTAGTGGATGAACTAAACATTCTGTAGGCAAAGCTTTTAACAACATGAAACAACTTTTAATGACTTTAATAGTTTGTTTTCTTTTTTTCAGCAGGAAGAAGAATTTTATTCTTTGCCAACCCAAACATTTTTCTTAAATCCAGAGCAATCTTGTGTCAATTTCAAAATAAATATGCTATTTCAAAATAGAAAGTCAGAATGCTCCTATTTTGAAAATATTTCTTCTGAAAAATGTCAAAATAAATTGTCACAACATTTAACCCTTCGTCATTTCCAAACTGGTGAATATTTTTGATGTCCCCACAAGTGTAATTCCCAGCAGATGTATTATTGAGCCTTTTTTTTTAGTTTTACTAATGCTTTTGAAATCCTGGCTGCTAGTGGCTCCACAGATCAAAATCTACCATTATTTTCACTAGTCTGAGTCTCCATCCTGTTCTTATAGATAATGGTAAGAATAAAAGCCTCCATTTTTTTTTTTTCTCTCTGTGACCTACACAAATGCAATGTAAATTATGTAGACTCAAGTCCTTAGGAGCATGGGACAGTGCTGCATGCCTTCTCAGCATCATGGAATATGCTGTATCATCATCTGCTTTTTTGGCTCCCCATAGAATGACTTGGCTTCAAAATCCTTATGTAATGTCAGCTTTCCTTTTATCCTTAAGGCAAGTGTTGTACTTCCACTTAGATATCTAGAAATGTATGAAAAAAAGATGTCTGTCCAAAAAGGGAGTGCTCTGTAATAGCATGAAGCAGTGCTGTGAAAATACAAAGCTTCTGAGACTGGCCTTAGGAGATAGAGTATAAGGTATGCCACTTAGCTGCTGGCTTCTCTTATCAACACTCATAAAAATATGGGCATGAGAACACAGAATGCACACTCCCTAAACAGCTCCCTAGAAAATAGCTGCAAACATGCATTGCAGCACAGAAACTCCATGATGTATGCAATGCTCTACCAGCAAGAAGAGGCGCTTACCCAGCTTTACAGTCCTCCTTTTAAAGGTAGGATCTTCCTGCAGACTAGAGCAAGGACAGCAGTCATGCTGAGCTCTCTACACATAGACAAGCTGACCTCTACAGGCACCCCTCTGTCTGTCCATTCCCCTGTCTCCCTGCTCTCCCACTCCATTGGCTACAGGGATAAGATATATGCAAAGTCACGCAAGGGAAGTCCAGGAATTCCAGGATCAGATAAGGAGATTAGAAAGCATGTATACAGAAATAAACAGGTTTTTCATTCAATACTTCTGCCTTTCAGGACCAAAAATGATCCTGTGCTGGCACCATCCCTTCTGTTGCTGAGAAAGGAGGGAATTTGTCAGTAAAGAGACAATAACCTCATTTCTCTTACCCCAGTTAATAGAATGGTCCCTGTTAAAGTAAATGAGAGCTGTAGGTCACCTTCTGGTGTAGGGTTTTTTCTATCTTGGATCACTTCAGTCCTCTGGGATATGTGGTGGTTCATCCCATGTAGGCTTCCCATTTTTGTCCTCACATTTTTTACTGAGGTTGTATGGGCAAGGGCAGGAACAATGTTCTTGTTCTGCATAAATTTGCTTTAAAAAGGCAGCAAATATGAATTAGGCTCTGGTTTTAAATTATTATTCTGACAGTATGCATTTATAATTTAACATTTTATTCTGGACTACTAAATAGAAATTTACTAGTATAAAATGTAAGCAGTAAGCTTCTATTACAGTTTAAGAAGTGGCACAGAACAACATATAGTAGGGTAGCAAAGAACGAGCAAAGTTATTGTCAATATATCTTTAGCTTGACTCTAAACATGCTAATTAAGATGACTACAACACAGAAAGGAAGAAGATTCAGAAACAAGCTGAGACTTGGAGTCATAAAGGTCAAAGAAGCAACTTGATTAAAAGCCAATAGATATAAGTATTGTATAGAATAAAGTGATGTTAGATGTAGTCATGGAGGAGAGAGATATAATTTTATAGCAGTGATAAAGTATTGAAGACACTGAAAACTGGCATTTTTTGTGCTTCTTTTACCTGCATTTGGACCCTGGTCCTTGTCTAGGGGTGCAGTAAGATTTTATTTGTAATTTTGTTTCTGAATTCAGTGTAATTGAGAAAACAATTATTAGTTTGTTCTAATAAATAGGCCATAATTTTGTGATTTTTCAAGACAGAATATGTATTTGGTCTAATCTTTATCTTATATTGTCTTAATAACCACATATTTCATGCAGCTGACATATGTGATTTCCTTGTTGTAGGAGTCTGTTGTATTTTATTATTTACTTACTCTGTGCTATTTTTAATGTTTTCTTTAAATTCTTCCTTTTTTTTTTGTCTCACATTCAACAAGTAATCTTTAATTGAACCTCCAGAGTTTCTCTTATAACTTCTAGAGCATACCTGATGGCCAAAAAAGCTCATTGTTTTGAGAAGACAAAGGCACATCTGTATACCAAAATATTTTTAAACCAGCTGATGAATTTGTGTCAATAGAATATCCAATCAAACATTCAGAATTGAGAAAGAGCCGTTTAGTAGGTGCTCCCTGGCCATTTCTTGAGTCATATAGTTCTTATTGTCCAGTCTTTCATGTCCCTTCACAAAATAAATTTAAGGTTGGGAAATATGTGCTTATATAATTTACATGCATTTCTTTGTCAGAAGTAGCATCCAGACTCTTTACTCATACATAAAAAGAAGGTGGATTGATGATGTTGAGGCATTTCTGTTCTGGGTAACTTTCCATTCAGCTGAGAGATGGGACTAGAGTCACTAGGACATGGAGCTTTACTTGACAATCCCTGAAAAACTAGCTGAAGATGGGGCTCTTCAACTAAACTTGAAGAGTCTTTTTGGCTTCCCTTTATAGGGAGAGAAAGGCCTGAAGCTATCTCCAGTCATTTTCGGTACTGTTGGTATGGGGACTACTTGACCTCAGGGTGGTGATTCAGGAAGCTATGGTCCATAGCTGGGGCCAGCAGTGCTGGAGGCTCTGTTGTCACAGAATCTCAAGAGGAGGAATCACTTGACAGCTTGGTCTATCTCTGGGTCCTTGGGCAACTGCTTTGATACATCTGGACTCCTTTTTGGTTTGTGGTTTCTGTTAAGTGGCACAAAAACTCTGATTTCTCTTATGTTGGAAACTAGATTTCGCCTGAACCTTGACAACCTGTAGAGATAGAAGCTGTCACCGATGCAGTGTACTGAACTTTTCTTCAATTAAAAATTTTGCACTTTTAAGTGTTAGATATTTTATACTAAAAAATAATGAAAAATATATTCTATTTTTTTTATTTAAAGTTTGTCAAAGGGAATGAATGTCAGAAGGAATTTTTAGGCTATTTTGGAAAGAACACAGGACCCAGATTTATGATTGGGTTTTATCTATACTGAAGTAAGGGACCGTATCATATTTGTGATGATAGAAGAGCAAGTTGGCTTTACATCCACTATCAAATTGTTATAAATACATATTGCAAATTAAGCAGAACAGAGTCCTAATTTTTCAACTTAAAATAAGACCAATTTCCTGAATCTATTGTCTGTATTGCAAAATTAGATTATGTACTTTTAATTTACACCAGCTCTCAGACTAGGCATACTTAACACAGTTGATACAGCTGGCTGAAAGGGGGATATATTTTAAAACAAAGACAGATAAGAATCAGTGATTTTCTTTCATAGAAGTATGTAATTAAGTAATCTTCTGCTCTGACATATGGGAGAAATGGAGCCTTGGTTGCAACATGTAAATAGCAGCCCTGTGTCTGAGGAACAAAGGGTGATATTTACAACAAAGACAGCATGTTATCATGGTCATCACCTCCGTAGTTAACAGCACCTGTTTCTGAAGGGTCACTCAATGTTACCAATTTTGCCATTTAAGATCTGTAGAACATTGAACATTTGCTTTTGGTTTCCTTTTTTAATAGAAAAATTCTCCCAATGGTCAATTGTATATTTCAGTCTGTCATCTGCACTAAATCTGCTAATGCCATTTTAAGCATCAGTGGCTGAGGTGCCAGGTAGAGTCTTTCCAGGTCCCACATCTCACAGGCAAGGTCTCCTGTCCCTGTTTTAGGTTTTTCTGCAGGATACAGTGCACAGTTCCCTTTTCACTGCGAGAGCCGAAAGATATATTTGGTGGGTACATATGACTGGCTTACAGATACTTCTGAATAATTCTCTTCCATGTTGAGAAGGGAAGCCAACACTTCTCCTTCATTCTTTTGCCATTAATCAGTGTCACACTACTCTTGATTTTAGCGGTGCAGGAGAGCTTTCTGAACTGCTCAACATCCCTAAGGACAAGGTTTTTCTCTAGGTTCTCAGCTCAGGACTTATCATCTACTAAATTCCCTTTATTCCATCTTCTGCCTTCTTGATCTCTCATCAGACACCTTCTGTCTTTTTTGGAATTCAAAGTGAATAAGAAAATCTTACTAAGCATTTTCTTGACTACCAACTGACATGCTCCACAGTTATATCAAAATTAAAAACTCAGTTCATCAATACATTACAATTAATACTTGATACAAGATCCTTATTGGTTGATTATTTAATATAGCTATGAGGCTAGACTTAGGTTTATGTATTATGAAGTCACTCAACTCAAAAATGTTCAAACAATGCCTCCTCCACTCAGTACATGTTAATTTATAAGGTGAATTAACACTTATTTTCATGTTCTTTTTCCTATGTGCCAAGAAGAGGAGCAGAGAGAAAATTGGAGAGCATACGCTAATTAACATGTTCTAATAATGGAGTGAGCCTGTCAGAGTCTCAAGCACCGAGGTTTGCATAACTATTGGTTTCCTTTGCAGCTGCGATTATTCTGCATCAGTTGTTCCCTAGTTTTCCCTTTTCACCAGACCATGAGGTAGAAGCAGGACCTGATGCAGGGCTTGCTGAATCTAGAGAATCTCTGGTGTCTCGGTGTATGTGGTGAGGGAGGGATTGCAATGCTATGCTGGAGATACAGACTCATCATAGTAGGTTATGGTGAAGTAATGACTACTTACCATTCTTCGCTGACCAAATTTCAGGAACAGCTGCTGGCAATGATCAGGCCGGGCTAAATGCACGTTAGATTAATAAAGAAAGTATATTTATGCCTTGCAGTCTGGCAAGTGTTTTGTTTATGGCAGGGTAGACCACTTAGTGCACAACAAATGCAATCAAATTACTTTATTTTAATGTGTCAGAATACATATTCTTTAGAGGGTGTTTTTTGGGTTATGTTCACAAGCCTGACTCTGTGGCTTGTTCTTGCTTAAAAGTTTAAAAGTCTGTGGCAACCATGATTTCTATTATTTCAGATCAGACTGAGAACTGAGACAAACTATCTGAATCCTGAATTTTGTGTTTGTGGTCCACTGCTGCTGGATTAGTACCGATTTTTTTGAATCACTGTTTGACATTTCCAATACAGCTGACTTATGGAAGGTCTAGGGTCCGTTAAGATCAGTCACCAAAAATCATGAAGTAGGAGTTACTAAGAGAACCAAAACAAGTGTCGTGTTTCTTCCTTATTCCCACCAGCACAAATACCTGTTCTTTGTTTTTTCCAGAGTGCTTTGAAACAATAATGTTCAATGACTCTAGTTGTATCAGGCAATGGGCTACATTATTGGCCTATTTTTAACTCAGAGTTGCACAGATTGTGCTGCTACTTCTCTTTGACTAATTTTTCTGAGTGCAGACTGAGGACTATATGTTGTTTTCAGTTTGAAGAAGGGAAATTGCATTCTTTATCTAAAGCTTGATAGCAGGAAAATGCTGTTTTTTCACTATTATTTCTACTTTGTTACTCTGAACAGATGACCCCTGCAAACATCTGGCCTTTTTGTAGTCTGTGAAATGGACATGGGACAAGATCTTGTTTTCTTGTCTTTGTTTCTCTGCAGGAGGGTTTTGAGAATTAATGTGTTGGTGCTTTGCTGTTGTTCTATAGATTAGATCTATGTATCCAGGTATTATCTAGGAATACTGATTGTATATTTCCCTCAGTTGTCCTGAGGTAAAAATATGATGGAAGTCAAATGGTACTCTGGTTACATAAAGAAAATCACAAGAGACAAATGTGTGCTAACTGGAATATATTACAAATATTTTAAATTATTTTGGGGAAAAAAAAGGGACTTCATTTTCTGTATAACATATTAGAGGCAAAACAGCAGAAATCTACATCCTTTACAGGCTGAACAGTTCTAGTGCCAACACCCAAGAATACAACGCTCCAAATGAAAGAGGGCAACTGTCTTTGTCTCCTGAAAAGTGATACCAAAAGATATGTCAGCTACATTTATATTCCAATGGGACTGCTTTTTTTAATGAGAAACTGTATTCTCATCAGTAAACATTCAATAACAGACACTCATTGGTATGATTATCTCAGTAATCTTGTATTTTAAGTTGTATGGAGGGACCTAAATACTGGTAGAAGTCTTCACATCTCATCACTTGTTCTATAAATTAATCAGTTCTTCTGCATGTGGATTTTTTAAAAGAGTTATTTTAAAATACTAAGATGACTTATCTAACGAAATATTTAAGTGTTTCTCAGCCACTCTTATGGAGTTTTTCTGTTTTAATTAAAAACTCCCTCTCATCAAAGGAAAAAAGTGTGGCTTTGAAGAAAAAAAGTATAGATATTAAACTTGGTTCTGAATTGAAGTATCTGGCAAGAAATATACCATCAGTCAGTAATAAGAAATACCATGTAAAAAATTCTAATAAAGGCTACAGTTTTGGATAATGGTGAGAGATGCAAAAAGAAAAGATGTCTATCATCCAGTTGTCTTTAAATATTACTACTATTAATAATATTAATAGGAATTGGCTATGTCCTGGGGAAGCTTAGGAATCTGGGACATTTCATTAGCAAGAATGATTGCATTTCTAAGCTTGCTGAAGTTCTTATTTCACAGTCTTGCTGGAATGCTTTTAAATTTAACACACAATTCCCTTTCACAAGGGAAAAAATAAGAGGGGGGGAAAAAGAAAAAAGAAACTTCTGAGTACAATCTTTAATAATGTAGTATAACTTACTTTATGGACAGTCCCACTTTCTACTGGCAAGGCTAAATCTGGAAGAGCTGAATGTCTGAATTCTTAGTTATTAAAATTTTAGCTCTGAAAATGAATATGAAAGGGAAGGAATCTGGTCAAAATTCACTTTCCCTTACTCTGGCTTCTATGGAAAAAAAAAAAGTGTAAAAAGGAATAAGTATTAAGACTGTTGGCCAATTTGAAACAGATTTGTCAGACAAGTAAAGTTCTTCAGAATTAAAGCTGGTATCAGTCTTACCACAACTAGCATCTGTGCAGAGGGGAAACCCCCAAGCAGTGTTCTTTAGCTCCACAAGAGCTCAAGTCACCTCTTCTGCTTCTTGGCCAGGCAGTCAGCATGGATAGGGCCAGAGGGACTCCTGCTAAGTCTGAGGTCAGAGAAAGGAAGCGCCAATTGAGGGTCTGTGGTTATTCACTGAGGGTCTGTGTAGAAATGCAGAAACGAACTAGATAGTGAATCAGTGCTTTTTTATTTGTGGTGCTTTTGGAATTCATTTGTTACTGAAAAAAAATGGTATCTTAGAGCTGAATATCCATTAGGAAAACTATTCGTTAGAGTGATCTGAAAAATATGGTGACTTCTGTTATAAGGAGGATGTAAGAAAAGATAAAAGTGATATTGTCCTTTAATGTTAGACAATTAGCATTTCACATGGAGTTTACTGTTCCTTCAGCTTTCCAGCTTTGTATTTACACTCAAACAAATAAGCACTGTTGAAAACACTTTTAATTCTTACAAAAAGATAGCTATTTCTTTATTTATTACAGTTAGTATTTAAAGATCTTAGTAAGACCTCTGAATTCTGAAGAAGATTGGTTGCTGAATATACAAACTGACACTAGGTGAAGACAAATACAGTAATAGCCTTGGTCAAAGTAAATTTGGTTCAAAATAAAAAAAAATATGGCCTTTGCCACAACAAATGAGACTTGTTGGCTGCTCAGAAATTGTATTCACCTGCTATGGAATAAATAAGTTAGAAATTATTTAAGAAAAAAGGTCTTGTATCAGAGGATTTTAGTTAAGCTTCTGGGCTGAATTGCAGAGAGTACTGCCGAGTGAATCTACCAGAAAGCTGGTAGAACACATACATGCATGCACACATTCTGCTATACTAAGCCTGTACAGGAATTGAAATTAAATTCCTTTGAGCTAATGAATTCTGAAAATGATGAAATGGCTGTTGTTGATTTGTTTTTTTTCTCAGAAGATGCATTGCCTTCACACATTGCGTTATCTTGCCAAGTACCACAAACTACATCTTTTGCCAGTTTTTTTGGAGTGTTTCCATTAGTAGAGTAACCTATAAAGCAAATTCACATTGCCTGTTTGATCTAATATGCTTTAGTAACTTATCTGTGAAGACATCTTCACATTGCACAAACACAAGCTGGAGAGAGCATAGTGTGATGCGTGATTAGCATGAGGTTACCTTTTATGGCCCTAGTAATAAAAAAGTAAAAAGTAAAAGTAGCTTCCAGTAAAAAAAAAAAAAAATCAATGCACTTGTGTTTAGTTGCTTCAGTAAAGGGTGTAGTTGACAATTCTGAGATTCTTTTTAAACAGCATACATGATAGATGCACCTCACAAATTTAAATGTCTGGCCATTCTATCAGCAGAACTCAGATGTTGTATTTGGTATTTTATATTTCCAGCTGCTCTCATTTATCAACAGCAAAAAAATAGGGACTTGCATAGTACCAGCGTTTTGGAAAGTTGTTAAAAATGGGACAGTATAGTTCCAGCTAAACAGGGTGATGGATGTCCTCTACTCAGGACTGATGGGTGCTGTGGGCTAAGATCAACATGTGGAGTGCATCAGAGATGTGCATTTTAATTTTGCGTGGTGAAAATGACCACAGCTTCCTAGCATCTGTCAGTATCTGCTCTTGGTACAGCTACAAGCAATAAAATGCTCAATGTTCTTCAATGTCAGAGAACTAAAGGATGACTTGATGACATTTTTGACATCTTGTTGTTCAGCATGTTTAAGACAGAATGATTAAGCTAGGTAGATGAATGGAGCCTAGAGATGACTGCCCTATCTATCATTTATCTCAGAACATCTAGATGAGCCTCTTGCTTTATTATATAAAAAGTATTTTGCATGTCAGGCTATAACAGATAGTATTTTGAGGCAAGGACTGGTTTTCATTAATACCATTCTTGTTTGATACTTGAAATTATATATTTGCACTTATAAGGTATCAGTGTTGTTGTTATACCTGATGTGTTGTTACTTTAATGTCAGAATCCCCCGCAGTAAAATTTCAGAAACTGTGCCAGACAGAGAAGCAGAAAAAGATATAAATTCTGTTTGCAAACATGAGCAATTTAAATTATGTGGGACTGATCAGAAAACTATGTCTTTTCTTACTGCTTTTGAAGGAGTGGTAATTATTTATAATAATTTTTGGAAGAATTTTATCAGATCTATTTGACTTGGCAAATATATACCAAAGAGACTGCCGTTAAGACTAATCAAATAACAAAGACTTAAAAATGTATTTTTGAGAGTGAATATACAATATATCTCACATTATCAATTCTGTCTTTGAACTATGAATGTCTTTTGTTGCCATACCAACAGTTTGGTTGGAAGCTGAAACCTGCTAGACATGTCTGTCTTGGATGTGAAGGACTTTTCCTTTCAATAATTTTGGCCTCCTATTCACTTTTATAAGATCAACTCTTGTGAAATCCTGTATTATGAAGGGCAATACCACAATGTGAAAATGAACTGATTCTTTTATGTGGTGTGAATAAAGTAAGGAACAATATGATGCAATGAGTTGGGGGTTTTGCAGTGAACACTTTTTTTTTTCTTATTTTTTTTTCTTTTTTCCCAGACCTCCCCTGTTTTCAAACAGAAAGCTTTCATGAAATCTAAAATAAGTTATTCTTACCTGATGACTTGCAGGTTTCCTTTTTGTAAGGATTACATCTTCCCTAAATCTCCTACAGTCATCCAGTCCGTAAAGGAGAAGATGCTTCTGTGCTTAGCAACCTGGTGGATATACAAATCACAGTTTCCTTTTTTGGTTCCCATGACACCTATGCAACATCCATAAATATTTTAATCACAGACCTCGCATAGTGTGGGACCAAATAGAAGACTAGAAGAGCAAGTCGTCTTTAAGGCTTCTGAAGCCAAGGTTCAAAATTCTTTTCAGGTATTTCCTTTGGGATTTGGTCTCTTGTATTTTTTAGCTAAACAGATGGATTAAAAGGGCTAGGGAAAGACTTGGATGTGCTTGAAAATATTATACATGTGCATCTTGTTACTCTGAAGTATAATATAGTCAACTAGACATAAAATACATCCTTGTGTATATCAGTATGTAGGTGACTTACATAATTTCCTGGATCTTACATGGATGCATAATTCAACGACAACAGACTTAACTTCAAGCATGTTACTGTCAGCTTTATTTCGCATATGGTGTTCAGAGGTAGATTCCAGATGCACTTTTGCTGTAGAAATCTGTCACTGATTTTTTTTCTGTCCTAGAAACCACCAGCTAAATTTATTTTTGTCTCTTCAAATGACATATGTAACCTTGTAGCCCAGTAAATTTGAGGACATTTTTGCTTGTAATAGGCCACAGACTTTCCCTTAGGCTCTATTTTGGCCTTCCTGGAGATTTGTTTTAGCTTGCAGCACTACTTATCTAATGATCAGGTGACTATCACCTACTTTTCTTGGTGTTTGTTTAGCTCTCTGTGACTATGTGATTGTGATGATTATTGCTTTTTCTGCAACTAGTACACAATAAATAGTGTTAATGGTGTGTGGAATTAATTACTTGAAGGACTACAGTGAACTGCAGCATACAGAAGGAAAGGCACAGGGTGACAGACACAGGTCTTAAAAACACAGGCATAGACTTATACTGGAGACTCTGGGCTGTAAGCAGCTCTCCAGTGACCAGCAAAGGAATAAAACCCTGCCAAGTTTGTTATACCAGAAAGAGATTTACCAGGAGTAGTTAAAAGAAAAATAAACAAAACCAAAACAGAAAAACCCCAATAAATTATGTAACAATGTAGAAAAAACAATGTCTGCAGAGTATGTTATCAAACCTAAAAATTACTCTAAGTGAGGAGGAGGGAACCATCCATATTGCTAGCCTCCTGGAAAAAAAATTCTCTGGATACTGCAGGTTCCTCTTCTCCTCCCCGCTGAATCCCTCCATTTCCCCCCTCTGCCATCCACCTAGATTTTGACCTTAGGAAGGTCAACAAAACATCAAAACCATGGAAGTTTGGATATATATAATTTGAATTATGTATAATTATATGTATGCAATACTAAATTTTATACCATATTGTATGTGTAATAAAATTTTATCATTTTTGCAACTAGGTTAAAGATAATGAACCAAGTTGTTAAGACTAATTAAGCTGCCAATAAATTCTTGGGTTTGTACATAAGGTGTGTTCTTTTTGTCCTTAGTTTTTAGTGTAAGTGATGGGAATTAGCATCTGTAACTTCCAAACAACAACGGGCAACACCCATCTAGAGAACATGGTATAACTGGTGACATCCTCTGTACTGGAAACCTCTTAACCTTTTATAAAAAGGAAAATCTAAGTGCTGTGACTAAGGTCACAGCTCAAAGGCTGATTGCATTTTGGTGGGATCTGAATCATTGTAGTTGAATTCTCCATGGACACAGGTGATCTCATGCACAATTCACTGCTAGTCCAGTTAAATAACCTCTGTTATAAATAAATTACCTGCACAACCCCATGTAAATAAAAGATTTCAGCATTAAATAAATAATGTGAACAAATAAAAGGGAAAGGCCAACATTTATATGATTTCAATTAAACTGGAGAGGAAATATGTTTTGCAAAAGATTTTTTAAAGGAGAATGAATTATTTTTCACTGTGTTCTGTAAGCCATTCAGTGCTATTCATTATGGGAGATAGCATTGCTTAAATGCCATAATAAATGCATGGTTGCACAGAGATGGTACCACTGCAATTATGTGTGAGTTGGCATTTTCTGTAAATGCTCCTTTGGTAGTCACTTAGGATTTCCAAAAATGTTTTCATTTGACAAAATTTATCACTTTTGGTGTCTAACAAAAAGTATATTGTTAATTTTCATCATAGGAGTGTTTGCTAGACCATTAGCCAACAGGTTTTTCTTGTACTGATGTAAAAAAGAAAGGAAAATTAAACGAAAGTCTGTCTCTTATTCATCTAGCTGAACATTTCATTGCTGAAGTTGGCTGGATGACTTCAGTGGAAACATTCATGTAATTGTTCACTAATGCAAGAACGATCATCAACAGAATATAGGATATTTTTATTTGCATTTATGTGAATAAAATTTCATATATACTCCTTAATATTGGAAATAATTACCTGATTCACTTTGCAGAATAGCTTAAAACTTAATGATTTATTAAGGACTAAGATACAAGCATGCAAATCATACAATAATTTTTTTTGTTGTTTGGAAATGCAGATAAGTTTCTCTCTAGTAGCTCAGTGGTTAAAAATATGTAACACTGCTTGTTCAGTCTTAAAGTGGACTGGCTAAACCTGGTACTACAAAAGGAAATGTAGCCTTTCAACACTTCTGAACTTAAAAACAGATAGTGTAGATGTACTATATTGGTTGTTATTTGTAATTAATGAATACTTCCTGTGGGTTTTGGATCCATTTCTGATAAAAAGAGATAAAAACACAGATAAAAATCAGCGTCTGCTTTGGAACTGTGTTTCTTCCTGAAAAACAAAAAATGCTCTTGGAAAATCAGTTTAATATTTGTTCTGGGAAAATGTGAAATTGAATATTGTCATGGTAAAGTTTAAAAGGCACTGTGCTTGGTTTTACACTGCTGCTTCTTTTTAAATTGAATTACGTTATGGAAGCACATGAAATTGAACCAGGGCTAGTGCCTGATTCTGCACCTGGGATGGGGAAACCCGGGTGGTGTGTCTAGACCAGGGGATGTGAGGCTGGAGAACAGCACCTCAGACCTGGGAGTCCTGGTCGACGGCAAGTTGAATCTGCGTTAGCTCTGCCCTGGCACCAGGAGGGCCAAACGTGTCCTGGGGTGCATCAGGCACAACACTGCCAGTCAGATAAGGGAGGGGATTGTCCCACTTTGCTCTGCACTGGGCGCGCCTCACCTCAAGTGCTGGGGCAGTTCTGTGTGCCACAATGTATTAAAGACATTAAACTATTGGAGAGCATCCAAAGGAGAGCCATGAGGATATTGAAGGGTTGGAGTTGAAACCATGTGAGGAGCTGCTGATGTCACTTGCGCTTTTCTGCCTGGAGGAGACTGAGGGGAGAGCTCACTGCAGTTACAACTTCCTTGTGAAGGGAAGAGGAGGGGCTGGGTATCAGGAAAAGGCTTTTGACTCAGCCGACTGTTGGGCACTAGAACAGGCTCCCCAGGGAAGTGGTCACAGCACCAAGCCCGAGAGAGTTCAAGAAGCATTTTGGACACCATTCCTGGGCACCGACTGTGATTCTTGGGGTGTCTTGCATAGGGCCAGGAGTTGGATTTGATGATCCTGATCGGATCATTGAGTTGTGTCCCTTCCAACTTACCATATTCTATGGTCCTGTGTTTCCATGAATATGCTGGAGGTTGAACTAAGCTGATCAGTGCTCTTAGAGAGGGGTGTAAGGACAGCAAGGCTCTCCAGTAACTCATTTACCACATGACAAAAATTTCTTTAATAGCATAATTGAGTTAGATACTTTGCCAAATAAAGTCACTCCTGAGAAAAGGTTCGTTCCTTTGTAGGAGACCAAACCAAGACCCTTTTACCTCCTTTTTTGTAGGAGCCTGGAGTTTCATATACTCAAAACCAAGCTTTGGGTTTCCAGATGAAAGCATACTGCATTACTGTGGAAGAGAGGAATAGCACCCAAACACAGCACCTGTTTTTGCTCCTACGACCTTTACAACTGCCCCCTTTATTTTGTTATTCTAATATGTAATGATTATACCCTATTTTTCAGGTATGTGGTTGAGATTTATCTACAGATTAAGACATCTAAACTGAAGTGTATCAGTTAGGCGTCCAAGGGTATCATATGAATGAGATCTCACTACAGTTACTGCAGAGCAAGTCAAGACAACCTTTAAACCAGTCCAGTCCCGTCCCCTAAAACATACACATGCTACCTGGAAGCATCATCTAGTCTCTGTTGCCTGCATTTGATTAAATTTTCTTTATAATTGCAACTTTGGCACCTAACTCACTTACAGGCATGTAAGTAAATACCTCCATGTACACACATAAATTCAGGTTTTGTACTGTCAGACTAAATCACAACCAGTGTATCTCTTTTAAGATTGTGTAGTAACTTGTACAATGTGTGGAATATGGGTCGCATTGATTTGAATAAAAGTGTTTCTGAAAGATTTTTTAAGACTCACAGTGGTGAAGTGACACTTTTAGACCTTCTGTTGAAAGCATGAAGTCTTAGTTTCTCATCTCAAAACAACTTTAAATTAAATGTTTCCTATGAAATACCAAACAAAAAAACCCACACAAATAATTTTGTACAGCATTGTTTTCCTTGAAAGAGAACTTTTGTGTTTCTAAATTTCAAACCTACATAAGTCAAAACTAAATTCTGAAATCTGTAAGGTTGCCTTCTTTCATGACTGTGATGAAAATTTCTACACCAAACCATGAAAATATAAAGTTTGATTTCAATTATGATCATATTTTGGAAGGGTTTGACCCTGGTCTTGTAATATCTTTGAGTTTTCTTTCTCAAACTGCAAATGCCAAACATAGCACACTCAGAAAATGTGGCATGCTTAGGGAATATAACCCCAGAGAATATCCAATGTGAGTTTTACAGAAATGCAGGGTCCAGTTCAGACTCAAATCCACAAAGATCTCTTAAGTATTTTCACTTTCCTGTGAGATTTAAACAGTAGACTCTCTGCCTTTAATGCTCACTTGGGCTTTTGTAAGCAATTGGAAAGTATGCATGTAGCTGATAGCATGTGATGGAGAGGTATAAACACCACAACTTGAGTTTGCTTTTTTAATCCAGTGTGAGGATACCCACACGTACTGAGTTCCCTTCAGAGTACGTCCTTCCCTAGCTGGCATCATGATCTGTTTAATATGGGTTGAACTGCGGGAAAAACTGATCATTTAGGAGTAACTTTACTAAATCTACTCTTCTTAATACGTTGATGACCTTTGATACTTCTGTTTTCCATCAGGTACATGGTGACAAGATCTTATACTTTGGCTGACAAGTCGTGTTTCGAAACTAGAAACAAGCAAATCTCTACAGCTTTTCTGTTGCCTGGCCTGTAAAAAGCCCAGTTGTGTTTCTATAGCAACTGCAATGGGACAACAATGATGTCATCACCCAGCAACCACCTGAACTGCATATTACCTTATTGCAAATACTGGGTAAAGATAAACATTGAGTCTTCTAATTGCTAGTATGAATAAATTTGCCACCTTCTTTAACAATTTGCTACGAAGAAGAAAAGAACTCACACCTGACTGGTCAAAACAGGAACCACACTCAATAATTTGAAAGAGGGGGAAGGAATAAAAAGTCTTTGTTGCCAAACTGTTCTTTTCAAGCATGTACAATGTAGAAAATGCCTGAAAATATTTCTTTGTATTTGCAGTCAACTTGTAAAACTTTGTGACATTAGTTGTGAGCCTTGAGAGATACTGGTACATCCTTTTCTGAAAATAATTAATCAAACTGAATCCTTGGCATACCTGTACTTGTTTGACACTGTAGAGTGGAACTCTTGAATGATGTACAAGCCAAACACAGAATACAATAGTTACTGCTTGATATTCTTCTCTTCTGGCAAAGCTTGAAAGAAAGGACTTGGTGCATCTCTAAATTTTGAAAGCAATTATAATTTTTCTCCAAAAGTCAGTGGACAAGTAAAATGAGCCAATCAAGATTTCAAGCAAAGTTTATCATGCTTTATTAATTTATCATCATGTTGATTGAAAATTTTTGTGCTGAATTTGTTTAGAAGAGCTGAGTAATACTTCGGGTAGAAATTCTACCTTCCCTCCCTAGGTCATGGATTTCACTGTTTTATCTTGCTGCCTGATATGGCTTCCACTGGACTGGATATCTGCAGGCCTTCATTTTCAAGCAGACACTGAGACTAAAGTTTCAGTCATTCTGGTAGGAGTTGCTCACTGCTGTATGCCTATCCCTCTGGATCTGCAAAATTAATATCTTTTTCTCAGATCTTTCCATAAATCTGTTTTGAAAAACCTTGGTGTTTATGATCAAAGTCTGTTTGACCCTTCCAGATCCACCCTTTATTTGTATATTAATTTCTAGAAAACTAATTTGCTAACTAATCAGTGGTACTCTTAGCCTTCTTGGTAACTGCAAGTGATGTTTGATCCCTATTTGGAGAGATTTTCTGTCCCAGTTGTTCAAAGAACTCTTTTCTTTAATGGTGGGAAGAGGTATGAGTTCTTCGAAAGTTTTTTTTGTATTTCTGTTGACTCTCCCAAAGAAGGAGATTTGAATATCTCTGATGCCAGGCGGAACACAGACATTCCTCTGACCACTGCAGTATATCTGCCCCCCTTCCCTGCTTCTGTTTTTGGCCTTAAGTTCCTGATATTCCCTGTTCTGCCTTTGGTCTCTGCTTCGCACTTGCCTCATTTCCACAGGTCTTCTCTTCTAATGCTGGGTCTAAGTCATCTGTTTCCTCCAGCTTGGTTTTTCAATATCTTTCTCTAGCCTTGCCTTGGCTCTCCAGCTGCCTTGGTTTCTGTCTTCTAATTAATCTTAATTGAATGCAGGAGCTAATGCCGTCTATACCCTGCCATTATGATTTAGAACTTTTCTTTATTATTATCTTAGCATTCCCATTATTACATAAGTCTGAGGAAAAAAAATACAAGCAGGAATGGCGAAGTGAATTTAATTACACAATCTTCAATATAAAGGACTTGTTAAAAAAACCCAGCCATTATGTAACAGGTACCTAGAAGAAAGAGAATGACACACAGGGAAGATGTTATGTAAAATTACAGAGATATCTGTAAAATAGTTTGTTTATCTAACTCACAGCATAGGGAGAGAGCTGCCTTATTTTCTGTATCCTGAGAATGCTGTGATTTGACCTGTGCAATTGCCAAGCTAAGAGCTTTTGTGAAAACAGACCCAGATGAAAAAGTTAAGCAGCAGGTGGATCAGGACTTCAGCTTTGTGATCAAGATGTGAAGTGAATCCTTAGGAATAGTGTGTGAGTAGAAAAATAAAGGTGAGGGTTGAAAATAAACATAGACTGGGGACTAGGGCAGCAAAGAAATGTTGAAATTCTAAATACCTTTTGTCCTCAAAATCTGAACTGTAACATTGCTTTGGCCTCTCAAAGTCCCAAGAATTGTGTACAGCACGTCCCTGACCAAACCACAGAATAAAATGTAACCATAGAATCATAGAATGGTTTGGGCTGGAAGGGAACCCTAAAGATCATCTCATTCAGTCTCTCCTGCTACCTCCTTCCAACACCTTCCACTAAACCAGGCTGTGCAAATGCCATCAGTATTTCACTCCTTACAGGACATTTCAAGCCTTCTGCTTTCTTCCACATAGTTTTTATTTGAAACTGGGTGTTTTCCATAGATAAAATCCAGTGCAGCTGATCTTACCTTAAGAAGAAAATAGGTAAGAGGTACATTATTCCTAGCACTGATATTTTAGTTTGGTCCTCATAACTGCTTCAGCAAGCTAGACAAACATTTCTCTGCCTAAGCACCAGAGCCAGCTGTTAGGAGAGCTGTAACTTTGAGGATAGCACTAAACATGTCTTCAGTATTAGATAGCCCAAGCACGAATCATCTGTATAATTTTCACAGTTTCAGCTAAAGATATTGCCTGTCTTTTAGCAGATGCTTTATGCATTCGTTCCTATGAGATCCAAGAGGAGATACCAATATATGTTCTTCCTCACTGTGGATATCTATTTTTAGGATGCTGAACTTTTGTCTTCCTTCAAATGTCATGTTATACTAGAAATCCCAGTTCCAAGGTTTTATGAATCAGAGCACAAATTCAAATTATATGTTTTCTGTACTTGGAAATGTTCATTGACACATGAATATCTCACAAGTCTGCCCTGCTCTGAAGAAAAATGGATCATCTAGAGATTGAAGTTGTTGACCTGTACCAGAATTTTCTCTGTGCAGTCAGATACATCAGTGTTGTTCTAACTTGGAGCAGAGTTAACCCAGTTGGTAAATTGAGAATGATTCTACCAATGTTAATTGCTTCATCATATGAGAGTTTCAGTATTTTGAGTTAAAACACTTAGAGCAATATTGATATGTTATTTTATTCTTATGGTCTGTATTTTGTGAAGATTTTGGGTTTTTTTTAGGTAAACTTTCTTATTCTGCTCTCTTGTAATGATCTGAAGTAATGAAAAACCATGCACATCTAATGTCCATAATATGTGACATTTGTCATAGGTTCCTTAATGAAAAAAAGCTTGAAATTATGCATCTGGGGATTAATAACCACCAGAATGATCGTTAAATTCATACTATTTCCAGAAATTCTCTTGACTTAGAATGTTTAATGACATAAAGTGAAATGTCTCTGCTTACAACCTCCAGAACAATTTACAGTAGAAACACAATTTTCGCCAAAAATTAGAGAGGAAGGTGTGAAGAGGCCATACGTATCTACAGTGTTTGCAACTGGGCAAGAGAAGTAAAGACAAAGGACATTTCAAAGAAACCCAAACCCAGTTTGCGGGTTTTCCTCCATCCCTCCAATTCTCCCCATTGTCCTCCAGTACTTCAATCTTTCATGGGGTCTTCAAGACAACTCTTAATGGTGCGGGGACTGCCTCCACCCATTTCTTAGTACTAAAGAGCAATTTCACCACACCAGTAAAAGGGATACCCACAGTTTATCTTACAACTCCAGAAGTTTCTCTCCTTTTCTTTTTTCCTTTTATTAAAAAATTGTGGTCAGCACTGATTAATCCTTTACTGAAGGCAGAGGCCAGAAAAGTATTAGGTGCCACATCATTTATTTGTTCTCTTTTGCTGTTTAAATAATGGTCTTAATCTTCATTCTAATGGACCTATATAACCTTTATGATTCTTTCTCCTGTCTTTTTTAAAATTTTTTTTTTATCCCTTCATATCTGCACTCCTCTTTATATTTCCATGTTTGACATCTGCCACTTTTCTAGTTTTTACCAGTTTCCACAGTGCCAGAAGGCTGAGCTGTTCTGCATTTGATGTTGTCTCTCTCAGTAAATGGCACTTTTCACACACATCTGTGCATTACATCCCCTTACTGATTCACCCACCTGTTCCCTGAATTGACTGGGGCTCCTTCGATGAGAGAGGCAGCTCTCATTCTTTCTTTGTGTTATTGGAGTGCTCTGTATCAGTTCATGAATGCTTGATCCAGAATTTATATCCCTCCGTTCTCAGAAAAATTCTTCACTTTTAGCTGGAAAAAACTTAAAAATATGATTTGCTGAGTGACTTCATCCACTTTCCCAAGGAAAGAATACTATTGGTTCCTGTGCCTTCAACCTCCAAGACTGCCTCAGCTACTCTTTGGTTCAGTTTATGGTCAGTGGGCTGTATTTGTATTGTTCCAGTTCCTTTTACACCTATGCCAAATATTGGACATGTCTTTCTTTCACTGCATCTTGAATTTTACATACCATTCTCAGCCTGAAACAGGAATTGTTTGTTGTGGTGGTCCCTAGACCATTGACAGAGGATAATTCACTCCCTTAGAGAATGCACAGCCCCTAGGCTGCTTTGGTTAGGTGTGACTCCCCTTTATGGAGTCCCCTTGGGAGACTTTCTTAGCTCAGGGTGAGCAGAGGTGCTTCAACCCATGTGCAGCCCCTAGGCTGCCTCAGTTCGCAGGGGTTCTCCTTTGGGAAATCCCTTTGACAGTTTTCCTTGTGGCTCAAGGTAAGAAAAAATACTTTAACCCATGACCCTTTGCAGTTTTATGTTAATGTTTTGTACGCCATTGGTTGTTCCCTTTGATCCTGGTTTTTACCCCTCCTGATTGGTTCTTTTTGGATCTTTCCCCCGATTGGTTCCTTTCCCAATTCTTTTTCCCACTGGCCAAGTTGTGAAACCCCGCCTCCTGGCTACCCCATATAATCCCCCTGCCCTGGGAACATTTGGCTCTTTCCCTTCTAAACTTCATGGAACAAAGAAGCTCTCCTGGAGATTGGAATGACTCCATCTTGCTGCTTTTCCTCTCACATACCTGGGATGGCAAACACAGCTCTGCTGCTCAGGCAGCCTCACAAAAACCAAATCACTCTGCACTTGAAAGTCCACTAAGGGCAAATCACTTTGTACTTGAGAGGGCACCAAATAGCTGATCGCTCTGCACCTGAGGGTGCACAAAGAGCTAAATCACTTTCTGCCTGAGAGTGCCTGTGCCTCCATCCATCTAGGTGTCTTTTTAAAGATGCTTCTAGTGAGGAAGGTCGCGACACCTTTACTACCAGACCAGACTGCGACAGTTTGTTGCTGTGAGATTTGCAGATCATTCCTGTAACAGGTTTTGAGATTCAGCCATGCTACATCTTGAATATAAGTAGTTTTAAAAAAAGTTGATGTTTTTATTAACATTTGATCCATTATTTTTAAGCTTGACTCACATCATATTGTCCATATGCATAGGTGTGTTTGTTTACACGATGTAATATCACAGAATGGGAAATAACTCCCTCATTACTGGAATACATTTTTCAGCTTAATCTCAAACCTGTCTCCATTAGAAATGTGAGATGTTGCAAAACTAATCAAGTATCACCATCATAGTAGTTTAAATAAATTGTAGTTTCCCTTTCTATACACAAAAAAACCCACAAACCAAACTCTCTAATTTTGAACAGACTGTTATACAATTTTAATTAGTTTTAAGTAAATATTCAATCTTAATAATGCAGAAGCTTTAGTGAGCATGCTATGTTCCTGTATGCCAATGACATTTATTCTAACCTAATTTGATAGTTTTATGAGTTTCAACAGTGTCAGTCAGTGCCAGTTCTGTATTTTTATGTAAATGTTCCTGTCATCAGGAGAAATCCTTGAAAAGAGAAAGAGAACATTTTCTAATGGCTCATCCTAAGGCAAAAAACACAGTAAAGAAAAACCAGTATGGCCCCTTTGCTGTGTCATCTAACAGTATTTCAAGCAATTAGCTTTACAGTGGAGGCCGGAAACAGGAGAAATTCTGTTTGTCTGAGCACTTCAGCAACTATCTTTTCCAGGCAGGGATAGAAAAATTGCATTAACTGTTTTCTTGAAGGATGCTTCAGCCTGATCAAAGGCTTGTACTTTGACAAGTTTTTAGTTTTGATTTAAATTTCTTTAAATATACTTTCTAAATCTAGGTGCTTTTACCCAATCATGCTGTTGTCCACTTTACTATAGGAAGGCTGGAGAGTGTTCACATAGCTTATTTCATATTAGAAAACTGGTGGGAGTTTCTGATATATAAAGGAGGACTGCAGAAAGAAAAAAAAAATCCATGAAAGAGACAGGGAGAAAGAAAATTTCCTCTAGGGGTGTTTCCCAGTCTGGTCCAGTGCTTCGAAGTCCTATCTGTTGTGGAGGCAGTGTTTCTATGCCAGTATCCTTCTGTGGTCTGATGAAACACTAGCCTGGGAGGCTGGAAACAGCTTATTTCGGCTTATATTCTCAAGGCAGACAAGGCTGGCCCGTTTCAGTGGGTCAGATCAGCTCAGGCCTCTCCCTCTCCACTGCATTACTCATTCACTGTGTTGATTCAAGCATCTTTTCTCAGCATGTGTTTTTTCATTATGACCAGGTAATGCTAATTCCTACCTTTTAGTTTGTACTGAAGTACAAACCTGCGTTCAGTATAGGCTGTTACTGGAAAGATAAATTTAACTGCCACCTTACAGGCAAGGCTGGCACTTCACTAAAAAATCTAATATAAAGTCTGAATGTTATCCAAATATCAAAAGAGTATCAAAACACAAGTTCTTTATTTAAACCTCGGATGGAATTGCTAAGGTAATGCAGTGTGTTTGCTAATAGATGTGCCTCTGATTGTAAGAAGGCTAAGTTAAATGAAAGTAATTAATATTTTTATATAAATGTTAATGTTTCCACATGTAGCGCATATTGATGTCATATTATAATGTCAAAAACAGTCTTTTGTAATTTTATTGCTACAATGTAGCTGAAAACCTTATAACAATGAAAGTCCCAAATGTTGATTGGTGATGCTATTTGAGACATAATTGTAGTTTTTTAAGCAGACAAAAAACACACCCTCAATGAGAATGCAAAAAGTCCCAAAGCAGAGTTCACAGCTATGTTATGGAAAATCAAGTGACCACCATTCTGTAATTTTTTTTTTGGTTAAAGTTCTGACACAAGAAGAATCTTACATCCAGATATATTTTCTACCTCCTAAAAAGGTGTCTCATGGTAGAGAGAGTTCCATAATTTTCCTGATTTTCTTGTTCCACTTTAGTGAATGTGCAATTGGAAAGTACTGTGCTGAATAGTTGTAAGAATTTCCCGTCTTGTTTTGTTCTTTGGAAAAAAAAATAGGAAAAGAAAGAAAAAAGAGTCTTACTCATGTGTGCACAATCCAGGAAACAGTGAGTGAAAGCTACAATCTTCCCCCTGACCTTGCAGCCTGCTTCCAGGCTACAGAAATGGACTTCAGTGCATGCTCTTCTTTTTAGCTTCATTTCTACACTTCGGCCTAAGTGGGGCTACAAAACTTAAGAGTGCCCTTTTGATGCTGTTCGTCACACAGACACACACAAACACGCTTTGTTGAGAAGGTATGAACTAACTTTATTTTAAAAGATCTGACTCCATTATATAGTATTTCTACAAAGGCCAGGGATTGGGGGAGAAGGTTGACACCTCTCCCCATCCCATTGGTCAAGACAACTGTCCATCAGCTGTCCATATCTCTAAGAACAGGAATGAAAACTTTCCTTGAATTTATGAAAACATTGGCTGTGTTTACATCACCCAAGCGTGAGAAACAACCCAAACCCATGAAAGCTGTGAACAGAAGAGAAGCTGCAAAAATCAGGGCGACACCCTTAAGATTCACCAATGCCTTGAGACACCTGAGAAGGAATGTGGGCCTTTCAAATTGCTTAAACAAAGAATGTGACCCCAAGTTTCTGGCTGTGTTAACAGCTTTATCAGTAAGTTGATGTGCAAAGTGAACAATGCCCCTACTTAATCAGGTTCTGCCAAACAGCTGCCCTCTGCCTGCCTTAAGAGGCCCAAAGTAGGTGCCCTTTCAAAAGACCAGATTGTCCATTACTAGTCTAACAGCTTGGGAACCAAGGACCTTCAACCACCCAGTAGAGATGGTTACGCCACAGTTGACAATGCTCAGATTCTAACTTTAGAACTCATAATCAGTCTGTTTCAGTCTTTTATCTTTTCTTCTGCAGTACAGAATTTGAATGACCAATATCATTGCTCTGAATTTGGTACTTCTTATATTGCGCATAGGCTATAAGGGCCTGAGCAGTCTAAAGATATAAATGTTTACTTTAATTCCAGCTCAGGGAAAAAACTTTAACTTGCTCGAGTTGACTCTGGCAATAATTGCAGTCTGAAATAAGTCAGTGCTTTCTGAAAAAGTAACCACTGCACATATTATATGCTTCCTAATAATATTGACAGTTTTATGGGGAAAATGCGTGTCTGGGGACTGAAGTACCTGGTACCCAATTGAATGACGCTAGGACCACACTGGAGAAACGCTGTGGGCTTTATTGGACTCAATTATGACGTCTATGGAAGCAAAACGAGCTCATTACTTCTCACGTGTATACTGCTTTAGATTAAAAGAAAATTGAATTGGGACATGGTTACAACTTTTCCATTGCTGTGTTGAGGGGCCTGGCAGAGCTCAGATCCTTAGTTTCCCATCTAAAATGTATCTGCCACCCCATTTTCCTAATGGCTCCTATAATTGTTGAAGTCTTGCACAACACCCCAACAAATCAGAATTTGGCTGAGATGATTACAGGTTCTGAGCTATTAACAGCGTCCATGAAAAGTTTTTTGTAGTACTACTACTGCTGGTTCCACTGCCGGGGCAATGACAAAAATGTATAGGATCACAGCTGTATAACTCCATGCACTTACCTTCCTCGCTCCCTCTTGTAGTCGTATGAGACATCTGTTGGTAGAGTGAGTTACAGAAAGTAATTTTTAAATGACAAACAAAGGAAAAAATAATTTCCACCCTTTTTGGAATAAAATTACGTGTTTTACATGTGTTTCTTTTTGGTAGTGCTGTAGGCATTCTTCATATTTTTTCAAACAAAATGTAGATACAGATTCCTAGAGCCATTCATTTAAGAACTATTTTTAATGTATATCACAAAAGATGTTTCTTCTTTTAGTGTTGGAACCACATCAGGAAAGGAATTTCACTTAATCCGTTTTCTGAGGTGAATGTATCTTAGTTCCCCTCTACAGAATCAAATTTTATCCTAAAATGTCATCTAAAAATGAGAACATAAGATATTGAAATTAGGCTCTGTTTTGGTGACCGTCAAAGAAACTGCAAAATACTTAAGCAATTATAGCTAGAACTGCATTTTTACACAGGAAAATTACTTTAAAAAAAAGATAAGAGAAGTTAAATCGACAGGCAGTCAAAGCGTCTTGTGCTGCTGTAGCTCAGGTTTGGACTTGAAAGAGGTATAGGTCCATCACTTGACTACAATTTTTTCTGGTGCAACACAGTTGGTATACTTGATGATGCAAACTAGTCAGGCCTAACTGGTGAGTTTTGGCCTCTTTATTGACTTACAGATATGTCTCTGGGGGGAGGGGGAGGGGGGTGTTGGTGGTTTTTTTTTTTTTTTTGTGTGTGTGTTTGTTTGTTTTACCAGATAGCAGATCCTAAAATTCACTGGGTGCAAAGCTTTCCAGGTAGATTAAATGAAACCTGCTAACTCTAGTCTTATAATGGTTTCTGGAGAACTAATCTTGCTGAAGACTGGCTAGTTGTTGTGTTTTGACTTGGGAACTTCACCATCTGCAAGGTATTCTTGACAGAAACCAGATTATTATTAACCTCTATTCATCTGTCAGTATTAGAAGAATATTACACTGCTGCACAGTCCATCTTCTTGATAGTATATTTCATTTGCAGCCTGCAAATGAAAAGTTTTCTACTGTATTTACTCAGATTAATTTTTATTATCAGTTCTTCTCCTTTCTATTTGTTCTGCAGAGACATTCATGTAGTTGACTCTTACCTCTAAGATAGTTGACTTGGAGTGGATAATAAATAAATAAATAAATGTATATATTCCTTGAGCTAAAGGACTGTTGAGGACATATGTGTACCTTAAATGCTTTCTTTTGAAATTCTTAGCCTCTGTAGTCAATTGGATCTCTGCCCTGCATAAATTTTACTTCAAGAGAAGTAAGTATGCTTGTTTTATAAATGATACATTCTATAATGTGAAGTTGCAAACCTAACTGCACATACCAAATAAATTTAAATCACTTTCTGGATCCTTCACTGTGCCTGGTTTTTGTAAGCTGTCTTTTTACAGCTAAATAATAGCTGATATTAATGATGCAACATAATGCTCATTATCTTCATGAAACTAAAACATGAAAATTTCAGCAAAAGCAGTTTTATGATGTTGCACACTCAATAAGGAAGAAAAGGGAGGCAGATGGAAGTGGTGGAGTTTATGGACCCATTGCATTTTTGTCTTGAGCAGCCATTTCTAGTTTGTTTTTCTGGGCTTCAATTCTTAAAAAAGGTGTGAAAGCTTCCTATACGGGAAGTGTCCTCCTCAGGGAGCCCAGTGATCCTGTCTCTTGCAGCTGGGTCTCCCTAATTCTACTCTGTGAGCTCTGTGGGCTGGGTGTTGCTGAGCCTCTGCCCCTTCACAGCCTCCTCCAAAAAGAGGATTAAGCAGCTGGGTGGGGGGATATGCAGAGGGCTCGTTACAGTTCTTCCCCAAGAGGCTGCTAGCAAGAACTTCTAAAAAAGAAAATTTTGAGCTGCTTTGACCTTGATCTCTAATAGCATTTTCCCCCTGTGATATACATTGTCTTGCATGTAATTTATTTTTCTGAGTTGGTATGAGATGTCAGTTCCACTTGGCTGCACTTCTTGTAGAAAACCGCTTCTTTGCTACAGGTTCTCTGTTGGAAATCATGTGGTGGGGAGGATGAAGACCTTGCATGCCATCACTGTTTGCATATAAAGGAGCCATTTACATTAATAGCTGGTGAAGTAATTACCTTTTTTCCTTTTTTTTCCTTTTTGTTCCATTTTTTCTTCTTTTATGTTTTTGTTTTAAAAGGCAAGAAATAACAGCTTGTCTCTTTGAGAGCAAATAACACTCCTTAAAAGCAGTTGCCAAGCAACCTACATTTACAGTTTTGCACTAAACTCTGAATGGCAAAGAACACTCCTTTTCCAACCCCCAAAATAAAAGAAAATTGAGATAACAGACATACAGAAGACCCACTATTCTAGTGCTCAATGTGTTTTTGGTACCACAAAGTGTCTTTTTTACAGAGATTCAGATTGGAGCAACCTGCTAGTGTTGTGTAACAACACATTCAGGTCAATGAAAGAGGATTATTTTTTTTTCCAAAATGCACTTGTTTACCACAAATTTGAGAGGGAGTGCAGAAAAACCGTTGATAATTTTCCAATCAAACACTCAGAAGAAAATTTCACCCCAATCCCCAAGGAACACTGTGAATCATGACTGTTTCTATAAGGTACAGGGGCACACAGTTTTCCTCTAGACAGAATCTAAACACCTTGCATGTTCTAGTCTGCTACCAGGGAGATGGCTGGGAGCAAACTGTAGTAGGGAACTGCTTCCCTCACTGTTTCATATGTTTTTTGGCATGCAAAATTTTTTTGGCAAGTTTTAGGTGGGAATACAGATACGTGAATAATGTGAGAAGAGTGTCAGACTATGGCCTTGCCAATGAACCCATGTGCTCTAACACAGAAACTGTCAAGACAGAGATGCACGTACACACAAAATTCCTTTATCTTGTCTTGTAATTCCAGCGATTCAAATCTGTGCATTGCTGAGACATCACAATATGAGCAACAAACGTTAGTGTGTGGGATTTTGCTTTTCCAAGAGGCGGATCAAAAAGACTAAGGAGAGTTGTTAAGGTCAATTCTAGGCATAGCCCCCACTGAAGAGTCAGCCACAAGGAAAACATTTACCTGAGCCCTGGAATTTGAAGATGTTTCAGGGTCTTGGAGTTCAGGTAGAGCTTTAAGAATCATAGATTTGCGACCCGATCTACCATTTCTCTGCTATTCCATGCAGCGTGGAATAAGCATGTACAGACCCCACAAACTCTTCCTTGAACCTCTGTGTAAATCACAACATTTTGTGTAGCTTTATCATGCCCCTTCAGAATTTTGTCATTATTGCAATTTTCCTTCTTGGTTTTATCTTTTAAACTGCTGTATAGTCCTTCTGTGTATAAGACTGTCTGTTTCATTATAGAGGTACATTTCAGCTGGGAGGGAGTTTATTACAGCTCCTGACAGATTCTTAGCCAGTGTGGACTAACTGAGAAGTGCGCTCTGCAAGGACAAGGGTTTTGAATGACATGAGTCTTCATACTACCAGGAAAAAGACAATTAAATACAAAGATTGTAGGGGACTTTTGCTGCTGAGTACCAATCTCTTATTTTCATTTTATTATCAATTCTCTTTTCTCCCTTTTCCACAAGAGAAAGGCACACAGAACTGCACAGATTTTACTGCTCTGTTGGATCACTTTTGCCATGTGACTCAGCATTGAAACTGAGAGGCTCATGGCCTCCATTTGGCATATTTTAAGATGAGCAATACCTTGGGCAAGAGGGACCAGATGGATACAGTTCACTGAACTCTTTTTTTTTTGAGACAGGTTTTTGTCTGTAAAATACAAGAAACAAAAGCGCATATCTGTATTGGTGTCTCCTTGTGTTTCTGTTGGCAATGATGAAGATTGCTGTTTTTGCAGTCACTTCAAGTTGAACGTCATTTTTCACATAGCTTTAAAACCTGTCAATGATGCCTTCTCCAAAAGACTTTTTCCATGAACAGCAAGTAATAATGGGATGGATCAAGACATGGACCCGATAAGATATTTGAGCTTACCTGGCAATCTGTCCCTTCAAGCCCCCAAAAAACACTGTGCTTGCTTGCCTCCCGGTGTCAGCAGAACAAAAGCTATTTAAGAGTTCGTGTCCCACATTTGTCATAGTATCTGTAGGCTTAGGTTGCCTTCTGCTCAGAGGAAGAAGGAGGACATAAAATAGTAACCAAAGAGTGAATTTGTATTGCATGACTAGGGTTTTGTCTAAAAACTTTTCAGGAAAGTTAGGGGGAATATTCATAGTTAAGGAAGAGAATAGGAAAGAAGATAAATTCAATTAGCACAGAATCACAGAGCCTGGGGTTGGAAGTAACCTCTGGAGGTCATTTGATCCAAATCCCTTACTCCTGCAGGGCCACCTAAGGTTGATTGCCCAGGACCATCCTAATGGCTTTTAAGTATCTGCAAAGATGGAAACTCCAGAACATCCCCAGGCAACCTATGCTAGTGCTGGTTGAACTCAGTGGTGAGGAGGACAACTCAGTGATCAAAAACTCTTGAATGGCACCTTTAACAACTATATAGCCTTGCTAATGCAAAGGCTTGGAATTAAGGACAGCCTCACAGAATTTCCATTATCAAATGTTTATTTTCTTCCTATGTATTGTAACAATACTTACAAAAAATTTAAGAAGTGTCTTCTGGGGAGTTATGTGACATAGTTAAGACAAACAAATTAGTATTAATTTTATTAAAATGTATTTCTTCTGTTCCTGTAACATTACTTATTTTATAATGATGCATTTGCAGAAAGTTTAAAATAAATTTAAATAGTGTTTTGGGTTATTTTAAAAGGCTTTCAGTGTTGCCAGTTCTGCATTAAAAATAATTTGAAGATAGAGAGCCTTTTGAAGATAGGATCTGTCTTTTTTTGCATTAAACCAAATGTTATTATCAAATTACTCAACCACTGAGACCGTTTTTAATTGTGATTAGTTTTTCTACAGTTCTGCTAAGGCTGCCATAATCACTGGAGTATTCCTGTTAGCTTTGGTGGTGCTCATGAACACCTGGCTACTGCTTCAGAGAACAGAGCCTGAACTTCAAACTGCTTTTGCTATTAACATTAGTTGAGGTAAACTCAGGTTTTCTGCTGTTCTTTGAGTACAATATTGGCTAGAATATCAGATTTCTTCATGCCTTTTCAACTATACCTGCAGACTGCAAAGCTTATTATTAACTCCACTTAAGCTTGCAGAGGTAAAGAGGCTAATCATAGGGATTTAATCCTTTGCAGCCTGCATAATGCTTCTTGTTTTGAAAACACTGCAAAGTCTGCTTAGTGGGGTTTTCTTCTGGCTGCTGCTCAAGTGCCTTCAGTACAAACCCCGTGTGTCTCACTCGGATGTGACTGTCACACCAGTTTTTTACACCACTAGCAGTAGACACAAGAGTATGAGAATTTCAACCTACTTTAGCTAGTTATGGGCCTTAGTTATTTCAAAACAGTTTTTCTTCCTAGTTATTTCGACCATCCCAGATATTTGTGTTAGGGTGTTGTAACACTATCAGGCAACTTGGTAGTTCTGTGTACAATTTTGTACTGCAAATACTACTGCAGCTGTCAGACTATCAAAACGCAGTCCTAACACTACCAATTCTAAATGTGCAAAATTTAAAAGAGACATTGAAATGCCAAATTGGATTTTAGGAATGAAAATTCTTTCACTGGAAAAATTTTAGAGCAAAGGGAGATAAAACTGGCCTTTGGTTTGAGCTGTGACTGACACAACTAATTTTTCTTGAGACTTCAGCTATCTGATTGAATACAAGAGAAAATAACTACTTTTGACATTTATTGTGCACAAAGGACCATTATTTTACTTTCTTCAACAGTAGGTTTTAATATGTAACAGAATTATATTATCTTTCATTTTTAGTGATTTGTGGATTATTTGTTTTAAAAATTTTGCAGTATGTTATGTATCTTCCACTTCCCTTACAAATAGGAACAATGCAGTCTTCTTTCAACCTCCAGATTTGAAGGTACAAACCTTACTTTAAAGACAATTTGTGAGTAAATTTTTATCTAGCAATCTGTTCAAAAGGGGTCATGTGAAAAATTAAAATGAAATATTTCACTTTTTTAAAATTCAATAACTATCAAGACATAGGAAACACTTTCAGGCTGACAATCCTAACTGTACTCTATTTACAGGCCCAGGTATTCTGCAGTTTTCAGAACAATTACTCTAATTCTAAAAAGTGTAAGTTATTATTAAATCAGCTTAAAACATCCTGGGTTTTATTAATTTTTAATTATTTCCATGTACATTTGTTTCAAAAATTTTTAAGAGCTAGTGTTTGTTTTGAAGTGGGCAGTGAAAATAGGTGGGTCATCTTTCCATCTTTTTCTATCAAATTTGTCCAACCCAGCAATGCAATAATAAAATTTATCATACTTGACTTATCTGAAAAATATCACAGAAACACTGTATAACTAAAAATCAAACTGTGTTTACCTATGACATTTACTTATGTTTCCAGCAAACTTTTTAAAAGGTAAAAATATAAATGTGTTAGGTCAAATGCAATTTGAGAAATTTTTTAACCTCATCCAACAATTTAATAGTAGTGTAAATCACAACAAAAATTCCATATTCCCTGCTAGAGAAGAGAAATGAGGTGTATACCTGCTGGCATACCCAGCCAGTGTCCCAGCTGAAATATCTACTCATATTCAGTAAAATATTTAAGTCATATTGATACTGGAGGGGTTTGAATATGTGCTTATAGTTGAGTGCTCTGATGAGTACGTATGGATTCAAGTGTGCTCTTAAATATTCTGCTGAGCACAGACATGAACTTGTAATGTAATAGTGATCTATTGAATAGGTAGCAGAGAAACCACTGAAATCAGCAAGTCTCTGAAGGACCATAAAAGTCTGTCGAGTTATTTGCGGGATTAGACCAATACCAGGAGTAACAAGTATTCAGCCTCAAATTAAACTCAAAGATGTTTTAATACTCATAGTTTGGAATGTGTTAAAATTTCCTGTAATTAAAAAAAACCAAACAACAACAACAAAAAAACAACAACAAAAAACTGTACTCGGAGAAAATTCTGCAACTGGACTCCTAAGAAATATACATGTGTTCTAATTTTTTAACTCTTAAATTTGTTGATGTAGGGGGGATTCCAGTTGCAGTTGTGGCACACAATCATTCAGCAAGTCTCTTCTTGGGTTTAGTATTTATCTTTTATTTTTGCATTCAACAGTTCTTAAAAGACAGAAGCCTAATTTCCAACTTTCCTTGGTTTTGTTTTCTTTTACTTCATTCCATGCACTTTAACAGTAGCTATGTAATCTGACTATCACTTTCTATTCATTAGTTCTAGGTTGCATCTCAGGCTGATCCAAATCACACTCCAGTGAACAGAAAAAGTCATGTGAGACTTGAATCTGATCCAACATCGTCATGCTCTTAAACATTTGCTCCTGATTAGATGCTACTGTCCAGTTCAGATTTCCTCTGATTTTTGCTAGTCAATTTTAAAAAATCATGACTTTTGTAAAGTAGGGGAGAACATCTGTCCAAAAGAAATATCTTATTTTCTGTCCATGAGATTTATCTAGAAGTTGGCTATTTAAGCCAAATATTTAATAATTCTGGCATTTCTATGATGAATGTTTTAAAACAGCTAATAGATTAAGTTTTTGTGGTGCAGGTGGGTTGGGCATAATTATTCTCTATAATATAATTATGTTGCAGGCCTTCACCCACATTAATGATTTATTTTTTGGTGTATGGCATTTTCAAACCTTGTGTATGGTGTATTTTATACCTATTCTAGAGTTTCATTATTGCTCACTATTTTTTTATTCCTTGTGCATTATAGTGTTTGCCAGCATATACAGTGAGAGTATTCCAACGCAGGAGCAATATCCCTACAGCTGTAGGACCAGATCAGTTTTCAACATGTCCAAATTCAAGCAGAAGCAGATGCTTCAGGCTTCTCTCTCCTGCACAAAAGAAGGGATCTCTAGTTTTTCGTGTATCAATGGATCATAAGGCTAAGTCCTCCCTGGAAATCACTCTGTAAGCATTCCTGGTACTTTTGTTTATTATTTTCCTAGATGAACAAAAGAATAGCTAGCAATAAATTTCTCTGTACTTCTATTATCCAGAAATTATTTTCATCAGCTAGAAAATTCTGTACATTTATCCCATTTGATAAATTGATTCTGGTTCACAAAGGCCACTGCAGAGGCTATACCAGTGTTACATGATTTAGTCATTTGGTTGCTGAGGGACAAGGGCAGCTCACAGAGGAAAGAGTTCATATATTGCGGGTCATCCTGAGAACAAATTTCCTAGGATGGCTATTATACTGGCTTAACTCTAGTTTTGCCCATCCTTATTTAGTATTATGGGAACTCATGCTGCCTAAATAACCTTGAAATCCAGGGCCTTTGCCAGATACCAGTGCTGCCCAGTCAATTGGTGCTCATCTCAACATTTTTAAAGCTGTGCATAAGATATTAGCTCCTTGACTCCTGCTGATTTTAATTGAAATACAATTGCTTAATTTCTCTTTACTTTCTAGGCGGTTTTTTGAAAATCTGTCCCTCAAGACTGAATGGAAATTATAGGATGAACCCTATTTGCTAGACAATCGGCTATTCAAAGTACTGAATATTGTTACTCCTGTTAGCAGGAGAGAGTTTGTGGTCATTACTGAGTGAAAAAGAGAAGGTCATTGTGAAGGAGCAAAAACTTAAACTCTGTTCTGAGTGCAACATAAGCATTTTAGCCTGATAATCATATCCTTCCCAGACTTTTATCCACTTCAAGTGTTACCTAAACATATATAAAAAATATATGAATATTGTCAGCGTTAGGTATTGAATGTACTGTTGGATAGTGTCAATATTTTTGCTTAGGGAAAAAAGTTCTGAAGCTGTATTTCATGCCTGGCAACTGACATAGTCACCATTTAACTTGGAGTAAGTCCTTAGATATTTTTTGACTGATAACAAACAGGAAAAAAGCACAATAAATTCTGTGGGGTTTTAATGATTTCACTTCTACATCTCACCTGAGAATCTGTTTCTTTATCATAGCCATAAGCAAGTCTGAGGTGTGTATTTATCAGCTGTGATTTCCTGTTAGATCCTTCCCTAAATATCCCCCTATTGAGGAAAGCAGCTGTGGAATTTGGCATTCTTTTTACAGTATGAATGAGTGTATTGGTTTGGCATGAATAGTAAAAACCAATTAGTGATCTGCTTTAAAACTGACAGCCAGGTTGGTCAATTAGATACAAGTGTACACCCCTGGGACACACGGCTTAAATACAGGTGGGATTTTGGGAAAGCCCTCTTTAGCTGCGGGCCTGCCGTGAGGTAACATCGAGGGGCAGGGGCAGCAGCAGGGCCTGGCTTAGGCCCCGCCGCCCCTGGGGCCGGGCCAGGGTGGCCGTGCCGGGGCTGGCCCTGGCTGGAGCCGAGCCGGGCCCCCGAGCCCAGCAGACGCCGGCAGAGCCACAGCTGCTGACATCCAGCCGATCCTACGGCCTGCACCATGCCGCCAGCTGGGCTGAGGGAGATGACCACCCCCCCCCGGGGTCACCGGAGAGCAGCACCGAGCCCAGGCTGGGCCAAACCCACCCCATAA
>WBMY01002809.1:529687-546433 GCA_013397315.1 Donacobius atricapilla | reverse complement strand
CTGTTTCTATCTTTAAGTTGAACCTGTTTTGCCTTTCCTCTAATCCTATTCCATAGTAGAAAGATAAAACACCACACTACATTTAACAAAACAAATTCGGCGAATGTGAAATCACTACATTTTTGGTGTTTCCACCCGGTTACGAACTTTAACTCATTACAGTGAGTCAAGCCTAGCAGCTTTAAATTTGTGCTCAGGAGGTGGAAGTACATAGCAACAATGTCATGCAAACAGCCTGTAGCAGTCAATACAAGAAACAATATTATTTCTGGACATTGCTAATTATTAACTATTTGGTGTAAGTTTTCCAAATTATCATACAAATTTATCAGCCTAGGCATGATATCAATTTTGCAGTCGTTTACTGAAGCAAATATTTTACTCATTCATAGACAAAAAATACACATTAAGGACAAACAAAGCAGCAGAAAATAGAGGTAGGGTGTCAGCTGTACAGAAAAATCTGGGAGCAAACTTCCTAATCTCATGGACTATTCCAGTAGATACGAATTATTCCAATAGATATGTCCTATTAAAAAAAAAAAGAAAAAAGAAGCTGTTCATTAGCATCTGCAGTAGTCAGATTTGATCTGATTGAGATAGGCCCCAATTGCATTGTCAGCTCTAAGGTGATTAAAAATCCCATATCAGCTACATAAAGGACTGAAATAGCATTTCCTTTTTTCTCCCTTACTGCTCTTTGAATAAAATTTTTGCTTATTTTTTTAAACGATAATCAGATTTCAACAATGAAAAGGAAGTCAAAAGAAGAAAACAAATAAAACCCAACACGATTTTTTTTGTAATTGCTCTACCCCAAGTAATACTTTCTTTATGATGTATTTCTCACATGGATAATAAGGACCAACATTTTCCTAAGCTAGGTGGATTTTCAGGGAAGGAAAGCTTCCTTGAGAATTTTGATGCGTAACTCAGAACATGAAACTAAATCTCCTGAGCTTAAGACCTGCATTTTGGTTTTGCACAGCACTGTTTTCCCATTTAATTTCACTTAAGTCTTGCAAGTTTATTCTTTTCAACTGTGGCAGTCAGCGCAGAACTTTTCTTCCACACTGTGGTGTTGAAAGCTTTTAAAGTGTCTCATGTATAAGCCAAGAATTAAAAAAGATAAACAGAACGGAAAATAATAGATGCCCTTCAGTGAGCTGAAACACTGAAGAGGGCACTAAGGGAATCTGCATTTAGGTAGGTCCTCTCTTCCTGTTGGGACCTGTAGGTAGGCTCTATATTCAAGGCTGGAAAGAACCCTTATGAGGCAATGTAGGACAACATGTTACACAAGACTGAATCAATGCACTTGTATGTAAGAATACTTAGTTCATAATGCAAGCATGGGGTGATCTGACTGCCCAATAAATACCAAAATATAGAGAAAATAAACCCAAAACCACTTGCTAGCCAGTGGGGAGATGCTATCTGTCAAGGGTAGGGACTAGCTATGCCCTTCACCTTTCCCCAAGCATATTGGTACCTGTTGGCACTTCTGGAGACATTTCATTCACACAAAAACTTAAGCAAAGAACAGATATTGTTATTTTGTCCTGATAGACATTCTAATTGTACACAGGCTTTCCATTTTAATTTTCTGAACTCTCAAAACTCGTGTTGTTCACAAAATTATTATATGTACAGATCAAATGCTTTCACCATGAAATATGGGACAAAATCTACATATTCAATGTTGTATACTTATTTATGCTGGCCTGCATGTACTCAGCCTAATTTCTTGTTACGAGGAACCTTATTTATTGGTGTAAAAATGATAGCATGAAAAGGATCTGGAACATAACTATGTAGGAAAAGAAGATGCATGCATCATCAAACCTCTGTTCAGATCCTTAATTTATTTCTTGTCTGGTATCATTTCACAAGAGGAGATAACATACAGCTTATATGTCATTGCAAGAGGTTGCTGGGAAAATATGTTCTTAAAAAGAGAATAGTTGTAGGAAGAGGACATTTGTGATAAGGACATGCATACACACAGAGAGAACTACTTCTTGACTTCATTCCTAAAGTTATAAAGTAAATCACTTGGCATTTAAGAATGCCAAGAAGCACTCCTTAATTAATTAACTGCAAGATTCCTTCTCCATAAGACACTGCTTTATTCAGTACATGCTGCAGACCTCCTCTGGGTACAGGCAAGGCTGTGTCAGAAGGCAAACTGCCATTTGGAGTTACTCTGCCTCAGGGAATACTGAAACATCACACATGTAATAGAGAAATCAGAGGGCAAGAGGACAAGGAGGATCAAGCTGGAGGACCATAGCTGCTAGAATGATCAACTCGCAGTCGACCTTGAATTTCTTTGAATCTGCTGCTCCAGTTGGATCCCTACAGATCTATGAGGCCTGATAAACTTCATCAGATGATCCTCAAGAACCTAAGTAATACTACTGAAAAGCCCCTCTCTATGATTTTTGAGTGATCTTGGGAAACCAGAGAGGTTCTAGTTGACTGGAATCTTGTGAGTGTTGTCCCAGTTTTCAAGAAGGGCAAAAAGGAGAACCCCAGAAACTACAGACCTGTCAGTTTCACATCAGTGGCTGTCAAAATCATGGAAAGAATTATTGTGGGAAGTACTGAAAAACACCTGGAGGACAACTCAGTCAAGGGTTGCAACCAGCATGGCTTCGTGAGGGGAAAGTCCTGCTTGTTGAATCATGTTAGAAAAGAGAAAGAATGAAAATGTTAGCTTAATACTGAAACAAAATATTTAAATTTTAACCATATTTTAAGTTGACTTTGCTTTAGAATTTTGATCTTTTTGGCAGCCTAAAAAATCTGAGATCTGAAAGGGAAGGAAGACATAGTTTTAAGTTTTAAGATTTAAGATTTCCTTCTAAACTGGGTAACACACCTGGCTGATCAAGGGAAGCCAGTTGACATAATCTATTTGGATTTCAGTAGAGCTTGTGGTACTATGCCTCACAGTATCCCTCTGGACAAAATGTCCAGCACACAGCTGGATAACCAGGTTACACAATAGGTGGCACTGGCTCATGTGTCAGGTGAAAAGGGTTACAGGGATTGGGGTGACATCAGACTGTCACCAGGATGGTTATACAGTGCTCCATCATTGGCCCTGTGTGCTTCAAAACCTCTTAGGTGCAGTTCTTTTCATTAATGACTTGGATGCAGGACTTGACAGAATACTAAGTAAGTTTGCCAATGACACTGAACTGGGAGTTGTTGAGACCCTTAAAGGTAGAGAGACCTCAAAAAATTGGCGGGCTGGGCAAGCACCAGTTATATGTAGTTTAACAAGGGTGGGTGTCAGATTCTGTACCTGAGATGGAGAAACCCTGGTTGTGTGTACAGATGGGAGAATCAGAGGCTGGAGAGCGGCACCTCAGAAAGGGACCTGGGAGTCCTGGTTGATGGCAAGTTGAATCTGAGTCAGCTCTGCCTTGGCAGCCAGGAGGGCCAACCCTGACCTGGGGTGCATCGGGCACAGCATCGCCAGCCGGACAAGGGAGGGGATTGTCCTGCTCTGCTCTGCGTGGGGGTGGCCTCCCCTCCAGTGCTGGGGGTAGGTTTGGGTGCATGCCACAGCATAAAAAAGACATGAAGCTGTTAGAGAGGGTCCAAAGGAGGGCCTGAGGATGTTGAAGGACTGGAGTTGGAGCCTTCGATGGAGCAGCTGAGGTCACTTGGTCTCTTCAGCCTGGAGAAGAGGAGACTTAGAGGAGACCTCATTGAAGTCTGTAATCTCCTCAAGAGTGGAAGAGGGGGGGCAGGCACTGCTCTCCTCTCTGTGATGATTAATGACCTGAGGGAATGGCCTGAAGTTGTGTCAGGGGGAGGAGGTTTAGATTGAATATCAGGAAAAGTTCTTCACCCAGAAGGTGGCTGTGCACTGGAACAGGCCTTACAGGGAAGTGGTCACAGCACCAGTCTGTCCTGAGTTCTTGAACCTGATTTTGAGAAGTATTTGGACAATGCCCTTGGACACATGGTGTCACGCCTGGGGATGGTGCTGTATGGGGCCTGGAGTTGGACTCAATGATCCTGATGGGTCCTTTCCTAGGCATAGAGTGTCTGTTATTGAAACAGTTCAACATCACCATTTATGATAAAGTTTTTTTAAAAAGCCCTGTCTTTGCCACAACACCCTGCTTGCATTGCATTTCTGTGTAATGCTGACAAAGTCATGTAGCACAAGGTTTTAACAAGTGGCCAGGCTTTGAAGCCTTGAGGTATGATTTGGAAAACTGCTGAGTGCATTAATCTGTCATAAAAATTAATGTAAGATACATACATAATTGATTAAATAAAATATTTCTGTAATAGTAGTCTGAAAGACTGATTAGTAGGTGTCTTCGTTGGATTTCCAAATTAGTTTGTATTTACAGGTTTTCTCTCATGTCTCAGTTCAGCTCCTATGAAGAAGAAATAACTAACCCTCTTCTCTGATCTTGCAAGTGTGTTCTAAAGTCAAATCCATTGTTAAGAAATACATATTCTGAAGCTATGCAAGAAAATGCATGAGTGGTAGTGAAAAGGTTTTTCTAATTTTTAATAATATAGCTGGCATTTTGAAGGAACTAAAAATATACAGAGATTTGTGAGGGTGAACACTATTAGATAATGTTTGAAGACATAAAAGTAATTATTTTTTGACTTTTCTAGCTGAAATATTTTCTCTGTAAAATGCTGACATATTTTAATTCAAATTCTTGTAAATGAAAATTCTGTCTTTTCTGTCTTAGAGAAATCTGCATTCAAAAAATGAATCATGTTAGAAAAGAGAAAGAATGAAAATGTTAGCTTAATACTGAAACAAAATATTTAAATTTTAACCATATTTTAAGTTGACTTTGCTTTAGAATTTTGATCTTTTTGGCAGCCTAAAAAATCTGAGATCTGAAAGGGAAGGAAGACATAGTTTTAAGTTTTAAACACAAAGCAAAAATTAGTATTGTTGCCTGTGCCTAACCATTGGAACAGTCACCATTCTGTCTTTAGATGCCTTGATTTTGCTGTTCTTGTAGTAGTTTTTTTTTCTGAGAAAATGAAGTGTAGTTCTTAGGTATCTGTACCAGCAATCTCTAGAAGCAGCTATACCACCTAGGTAAAAAACAATCACACTTTTGGAAGTGACTGTTGGGGCTAAGATTTTCAAGCTGCCACAGGAGTCTCCTGTTTGATCTGTTTGATCTCCGTGCTCTGACCCTTTTTACCATGGATCTCAGCCTGGTCTGACCTCAGAGCTGATACTCTTTTGTGCAGGAGGCTGGTCAAAAGCCCTTCCCCGGGCCCTGAACACTTAGGAGAGGGATGAGCATTGACTAAAAGTGTATATTCAAAAGACAGTCTAATAAAAATTCTGTATGCCTTCACAAATTTCAAGACGGAGTTTGCAAGAACTTTTCAAAAAGAGGTCACAAGAGAATTTTTACAAAGGCAAAATGATCTTTTGCTGCAGCTATGATAGTAGAAATTATAAAATTGTTCTGGATATTTTAAAAATATATCAATAAAAAAGAGAGCCTGGGGTAAACAGTAGGCAAAGAGACAGGTATTTTTCCAAGTTACAAATTACTCTTAACAAAATCTTACCCTAGGAAGTCACAGGCAATTTTAGTTATAAGCAGCAATATTAGCCCAAGTTTTAGTAAATGTTTGGGGTGTGCCAGCTAGGCAGAAATGTTTATTGGAAGCTGTTACCAGTGAGCTTCAAAAATGTGAGATAATTCAAACAATCTGTATTCTTCAGTGGTGACCAATTCAGTAGGGTTTTTTTATGTTAAGCCTAGTCTTCTACATTTAGTTTATTTACTCATTTTTATTCAATTAATTGATCTGTACAATTTGCCATATTTTTGATTTAAGCCTGCTCAAAATGAGACCCTGATGAGTGGGGAGATTACCAGTAACTCATTCAGAGAGAACGTGAACTTGGTCTTTAAGTGTCAGAAATCTGAGTCTGAATAAAAAGCAAATGGTTAATTAAAGTGTGGTTCCTAGTACTAATGCACATGTGATCTGGTGAATTTTTAGGAGGTGCCGTCAGGAAGCCATTTGAAATGTGTAATCACAGGAACTTTGCTGTGATTACACTTTGATAAATTCAGTAAATGCTTTAATGTTTTAATATAATGTTCTGCTAATTAGCTGTCTTCATACTTAGTGGTTATTACCTATGGATGCACCACAGTGCATGAAATCCCCAGGCACTCATACCCAGGCAAGCATGGTGAACAGGGAAGACATTTTCTCATAAACCCTGATTGAAATGACCATCAAAGACCAACAAAAGCATCAAACTACAAAAGATGTTGTTTTTTTTCCTGTAAATTGAAAATGTATTTTTATGGTCTAGAAAGGACAAAACTGTTCTCCTTTGGATTCTTCTTTCTTTTAGGGCTTAATGTGATGGAAAATTACTTAAATTACTTGTTTTCCAGTGTTCACAGGTCCTATCTTTTGATATGTCTATAGACCATTATTTTTATAATCCATTATTATTATGGTTTATTTGCATCCTTCATGTTTCATGTACTTGAAATAGGCTGGATGAGTCTCAGGTTCTGAGATCCCTGTTCTATTTTTCAGCTTGCCAAGAACACTATATTATGTTATGTCCGTCTCATTTGCTTCTTGATGATGCTATCAGGTTCAGCTATGCAGCATTAGAAATAGCATTAATGTCACAATTTCTCTAACTCTGTCACATCATGTGTTTATTATGATGGATTCAGAGGGCAAGCTTTCACTGTGTTAAGCTGTGGGTGTCCCATAGTTTTATAATATTAAATCAGAAATAACCTAACTCATCTCTAAATATATGTGAGGCTTTTTCTCCAATATCTCTCTCTATGCAAGATTTCTTCTTCATGTGTTAGTCTGATCTTATTTGGTAACCTTGGTTCTACCTCTTTTTACTAATCTCTGTGATATCTAGAGTTGAAAAGCAAGATTCCTGAATGGTTAAAAATTACACTGGGAGTCAGTTAACACCACTACTTTTTTCAGGAAAGATCCTGGCAATTTTGTCTTTATGTGGTCTTGGTGATTATTCTGTTTACAGAACCATCTTTATACAAAATGGCAAGATCTGAAAAATCTCAGTGATAGTTGACTGTCTCAAAATATTAGCACAATTTTAAAAGCTTTGTCTTGGCTTGATATGAACCTCATATTCATCTGAAAAACTTAGAGGTACTAGAAAGAGGCCTTGTGTAGTTGTGCCCAAGTTACTGACTGGCCTTCATCACCTTAGACCAGCTTATGTTTTCTCTATGGTTTTTGTTCGTTTTTTTTTTTTTTGTGCAAAATAAGTTTCTCACCCTTGCTTTGTTACCATCTTAGATACGGAGAGGTTTTTTTTTCCTACACAAGCAGTTCAAAAATGCATTTGCAGTTGATTTTTGACCAGTAGCTGGTAAAGTACTTCAAGTGACTGTAGTTTAAATGACTGTTGCCTATTTTAATCATTCTCAAATTGGAAGTGGTTAGTAAGTTTAACTGAAGTTTTATTTGCATGTCTCTGCAAATCTGCTTATAATCTGAACATGTCAGAAAAGAGCACCCCTTTTGCTATATTCCCAATCAAACGTGAATAGATTCTGGAAAGTTCCTTTTCCTTCAGAATGGCTTTGATACCCAGGTAATAATACTGACATTATTTCAGTAGACTTTAATCCAAGGAAATACTTTATAACTGTACCCTCAAGCTCTTCTGCTAGCATCTTTCAAAAATTTGGGGGCTTTTTTCATACAGCTAACAGAGATTTTAGTGAACTGCCATGTATATCAGCTATTTGCTGCTTGGTCCTTGATGTGTCAGACAGGGCTTTAGCCTTGACTGTAAATTAGTGCAGTCTTGAAACTCATAGTGATTCCCTGCACCACTCAGCAAAGTGATTTCTACAGCTGTTCAGAGGAGGTTTCAGTGTGAGGTTGTATCCAGGAATAAATGAGGGAAGGAGATAGAAGGAACTCTAAAGCTGTCTCTAGCAAGACCTCTCACTTTTGATTTCTGGGATGTTAGTTCCATTTAAAGATGAGTAAATGAATAATCATATGGTGCCCCAGCATCTTGGATAAACTTGTGTGGGTGATCTATGTCTTAAATTCATTTCACTAAACATATGTAACTGTTAACATGCACACATTCCATACTTACTCCAGACTGTTTAGATGTTTCTTTCAGGAATCTCTTCATCTCAAGCATGTTTTCTCTTAGATTTCACATTTAATTGACTAGATTTAGGTACCTATGCAGTACCTTATAACCTAAGGCAATGCTTCCTAGGGCAGGGCAGGGCACAGTAGATCCTTACACATTGTGGTTTTTTCTCTTCTCAGAGAGTGTTTTATCTTCCTCTCTCTTGAATTTCTGCTGAGAAAACACAAATAAACCAAGGTTTAAATTCTTTAATTCTGGATTTAGTCTCTGTAATCTATGTTCTTCTTCAGATTAAAAGCACAAGGCTTTGCCTCCTTAACACAATAATTAGAAGTTTGGTTAGTTTTTTCAAACTCCTGACAGCCTGCAGGAAAAAATTTTGATTTTCTGATGGGACCATAGATGCCTCTGAGACAGTGAACTCAGCATCATCCCCTGAAAAGCAGCAGAAGTAAATTAGGCAGGTTCTTTCATGTATAAAAAGCTTTTAAAGATTCAACTGAAAGAGAGAATGGAAATGATTAGGTTGTCTCACTCTACAGGAATATAAAAACCTAGGATTAGAAGAAATACACACATTTCTGAAACTTCTGGAAGCACAGCAATGGAGTGGCTCAAATGATGAAGTCATGAAATGAAGTTAATTTGGTTTTGATTCACTATCTCACTTGTCTTTTATTTATTTTTTTTTTTACTTTATTTCCTTTCATATGCTTCATTACAACCTTCACTGGATGTCTTAAAGTGTCACAAACTATCTTTGAATTTTCTTTCCTAAGGGAAAAGAAATGCTGTAAGAGAGTTACTTTCTCTTAATTTGCTGTATATGTCATCTATTTTTAACTATAGCATCACTTTATAGATATTCTACCTGTTACTGCTGTCCTTTCACATCTAAAGCTTTTTAAATGGATTATGGCTTATTCTGTGTTTCCTCAGTCACATATTTTAAGGTTATTAGTTCAGTACATACTTACTTATAGCTACATGCTGTCTTTCTAATCTTCAGTTACCTATGCTAAGATTTTATCCTATAGGTCACATTCATAAAAGTGGGACATTTATTCCTATAAGGTTATTCTGCTATTTTCAACTTTTATGGGATGGTATTTTTATCACCAATCTTTTATGAAAACTGAGTGGTTTTTTTGACATTTAATTGTCCTAATACTGCTCAATAAACCTTTATTCCCCTCTTTCCCTTTTTGTGTGTCTGGTTGCTATTTTTTGTGATGTTGCAAGTAACACTGACCTAGGTTCATCTCTTGTTTTTTTAAGACAACGCATTCTTCTAAATTCTGAGTTCTTGCTAGTTTTATCAGTTTCATTCTTTTCTAGTTTGAGAACCGATGTAGTTCTTCAGGATGGGGAACATTTTCTCAAGATAATGTCATTGTATTTCTCCTCTTCTACACATATTTGCATCAGCACAGTACCCTCTAGGTAACCTAAGTGTATATTCACCACAAAGGAAGTTTTATGCACATGGGAAAGAAAGGAGTTTTAAACGCTTGATGGGGCCCAAACAGCAGACTATCAGTAGCCCTCATAATCCGGCCCTGAGTCTCTTTAGTGTCTTCCAATACCAATTTCCTGTGTTGACCTACCCCTCGGCTCTGGGTTAGCCTGAGCAGAGACAGACTAGACAGCAGGTTAATGCTGAGTGCAGCTGTGTGCTAGGAGCTAATACCATCCTGGTGTATTGTTTCACCTTCATGTCAAGAAGCTTTTGGAACTCTAAAGTTAAAACAATCCAATTTTGTACACAGATATAAGTCGTGATACAATTTTTTCTAGTACATGGTACTACAACTGTATTACTTTCAGCCGCTTCTGATTGACTCTAGTCTCAGCAAGGTGAGAAAACAACTTACATGTTGGATACAAAGTTAAAATGGTTGCACAGATCATGGGAATTTTTCATCTTCCAGTATTTTTGAATGAGAACTGACTCTATAATTATTGCAGAGTTGTTTGAACCCAACCAGATTCACATTTCCACAGCTGCCTGATCCCTGTCAGTTACGTCACATCCATGAAGCTTGGTCAATGTACCCAATGCAGCTTTGCTGTACATGGGTGCTGGGGAGATTGCTGATGTGGTGGCAGTTGTTTCACCTGCTGGGGAAAAGGCATCTGCTTCCAACCAAGGTCCGAGTGTCTCTGCAGCTATAACTGTAAACAAAATTATATGTTTATATTATGTATTCAGCCCATACTAGCAAGCCTCTCCCTGGTGGTGTTTGGATGTGCCGAATTAATAAGGACATGAGATAAGTGTATTAGCAGGCAAGCAGTGACATCACTGGAAAGCATCAGAAACAGTTCTTAAACCACTCCTCCCATTTTCAGTGTTGCCTGAACACAGCTGATTTGCTTCATCCCAAAGAATGGGAGTGTTTGCACTTTTTCTTTGTGCTGGACTAGGGAAGAAATCAGGCTCAACTGGCAGCTGGCAACTAAAAGCCAGAAGGTAATTGATGAAACTTGTCACCTCCTCATAATCAGAGTTACTCTTTCCTATGAAATTTCACTATATAAAGAGTGTGAAGAGATAGGGATCCAGATTTTCTCTCGTCTGACATTAACATGTCTTTTGCTCAGAATTCATGATTTCAATTTAATGGTCTTGGGTCATACACTTTGTTCCTTGTTATTTTACTTCATAGGCCAGGTACATAAATTCCTTGGTTTTCTTTTTTTTTTTAGAAACAGAAACTGATCTCACCCTGAATATTCTTTTACAGGGCTCATAAAAACCCCCATTTCACCATTTTAATAGTGCTCTACATATTCTCATTGGTCTTCTAAGAGCACTGAGTGTGACTCATTTTCCACCCTTCCACAATCCTCTAGATCTTTGTACAATTCTGCTTCCACTTTGCTTTCAGGAAAAGGAGTTTCTCTTGCCTCTTCTCCCCTGCCGCCATTATACAGTCACAGAATATGCTGAGTTGGAAGGGATCCACAAGGCTCACCGCATCTCACTCCTGGCCCTGTACAGGACCATCCTCAAAAGTCACACCATGTACCTGAGGGCGTTATCCAAATACTTCTTGAACTCTCTCAGGCTGGTGCTGTGATCACTACCCAGAGGAAACTGCTGCAGTGCACAAACACTCACTGGGTAAAGAACATTTTCCTGCTATGTCCAACCTAAACCTCCCATGACATAACTTCAGGCCATTCCCTTGGCTCCTGTCACTGGTCGGCACAGAGAAGAGATCAGTGCCTGCCCCTCCTCTTCCCTCATGAGGAAGTTGTAACTGCAATGAAGTCTGTCCTCAGTCTCTTCTCCAGGCTGAAGAGACCACATGACCTCAGCCCTTTCCAGATATGGCTTCGCCTCCTAACCCTTCACCACCCTTGTGGCCCTCTTTTGGACACCCTCTAATAGCTCTATGTCTTTCTTATATTTAGGTGTCAAAAGTGCCTCCAAGACTCAAGGTGAGGCCACAAAAATCCAGAGTCGAGTGGGACAATCACCTCCCTTGACTGGCTGGCAATGTTTTGCCTGAGGCAATTTTTTTAATCAGAAAAACATTGTAATGGAATCAAGATTCCCATAAAATATGCTCCCAATTTTGTATAAGATGAACACAGCACAGTTCCACAAGTCACTGTCCCCTTGCATCCATAAAAGGTCATTATGCACACAGTCTGTAACTCCAGGCTTCCAAAACTTTAATATTCTAGTATTCCATTCATATTATCATTGTATCATTTTATATTCAGAAACAGTTTTGTCTTTGATTTTCCTCCTAGTTGAGGAGGTCTGATCTTGATTTTTGTGTTAAACTAAATTTCAGCTAGTGGTAGACCATTCTAGAGATGGTGCTCATTTGTCAGAAGAAAGACTACATCTCTTCTAGTCTTGCTGGTGAATAACATTTTATTTGTCTAATGGCATTTTTCACCAGCCCATTCTGTTAAGGATGTTTGGAATTTTACAGGTTACATGTTGAAACCCATAACCAGTTCTGCCTATCAGGTGGTAGACTAGGACAAGATCTAGAAGTTTCTAGGACACATCTGGCCAATGCAGATTTAATTCTTCCCCTGAAAAAATCGGAACAAATTTCTCCATGTAGCCTTATAGTAACACAAATAGTAGTTCAACAATATAGGTTCTAGACAGATTTTTTGTTAGTATTCCCATGTGGAATAATGCATCTTCATTTGTGAGAATTAATTTTATCTCTATCAGTATGTTTCAGGTTCATTATATATTTTCAAATGGTATAATTGCAATTGGTAAAACTGCGCCCTATGTTGCAGTTATATTTAACTAGTGACACCTTTGCTGAGCACCAATGTTACATGACTAGTTTTTGCTATTGCTGACTTTCTGTAAGTGAATATGCAAAACTTCCTTCACCTATCCTCTTCCTCTGCTAAAGCATAGGGTCATTCTGATGTAATAAGTACCCTGTATTCAGCCTGTTCTGTAAGCATCCTACCCTTCAGCAATTCTCCAAATCATCTGAAAATGCCTAGGTCTTTACACTGTTATCGAAATACTTAAGAATAGGAACTTTATTGACCCTGTAATTTGAAAGTCTCTGTCCAAGCTTGAATGCCATTGTGTGCTCTTCTTTCTAAGTGCTTGACAGTTACTAATAAAGACTGTCAAACTTGGCATGAATTTTCCCACAGGTTTTACCATCCCTCCTACTTTACACAGTTATTTGCCTTTTCATCTTTGAAGTCTGGAATACCTAGGAATTGACTGCCTTCTCTAGGCCTTCTTTCAAATATTTCTGGAGTCTGAAGCTTTACATTTGTTGTATAATTTGGGTCCTATTTCATAGTCCTGTCAAATGCACTTTTTAGTCTTTTGTGATGTTCTGTTGCTGTACTCTCAAAAGTCAGAACATCATCTCTGTGCATTTCAAGAGATTCAGTTCTTTCAAGAAATATGTAACACTTAGTGAAAATTGTCAGGAATATATTTTAAGCCAAAGTAAGCCCGTGAAACTAACTACCTCCTGTACAGTGCATCGAATGTGGCTTGCCTTGAATTCAGCTTATCTGGGGAGATCTGTAAAAGCAAAGCAGATACACACTTAAGTTAGTGAAATAATAATGCCTCACTTCATGGAACTTTTTTTTTTCAATCTATTTAGTTCTCTTAGATCTAAACAAGAGCAGATAATGCAGATTTTCCTTCTGTGTTAGTGGTACCTATTGAGAGGCCATTTCTAATATCTCTTGTCAGTTGTTAACTAAATGCTGAGAGATCTGTAAACCAGCAGGATCTATGGCCTGTATACACATACCATTAAGGACAGCTGATCTCCTACATTATCCTTTCTGGACTCTTTCATCACATACAACCTCTGCATTTCATGCTGGCTGCCACATGTTTAAATTGACTTTGGGACAAAATATTTGTTCCCACTCATATTAATTGAATTGTTTTAATTTTTGTTTTCAGTTGAAGTCTTCTACTTTAGCTTCACATTATAAGGTCTCAACTGTACTGAGCTTTCCACTATATATTTTTGTTTGATTCAGTTGTTTGGAGTGCCCCTCATATTCTGCTGTTACAAACTGTCCCAAAGATACTGTCCCATTACAAGGTCTGTGTAAGCACCTTCAAAGATACCTTCCCAGACCTTGGGAACAAGTGCAAATTTGGAAAGCAGCAGGTATGCCACAGGCAAAGCTTGGAAACACACATGTAAGAACAACCCAGAAAAAAAGCCATATCAGATAACTAACACATGTTCCAAAAGACACGCTGACAAGACACTATAAATTAGTCCTACAATATATTGGAGTTCCACTGATTTAACCTCATGCTACCCACACATCTGCCTAGGAGGCAACCTCATCAGAGCTGGAGATGCCAGTGCTCAGTCACAGGAGGTCAATGCAACCGATGGCCTGTGCTTCCATGACCGAATAACATCTTGGTAGCTACCACACATGGCTGCTGCTTATTTGGTCTGACACGCCTTGCCAGCCTCACGACAGAAGCCAGAACAGCCAGATGTACTCCATTTTTATTGTCATTTATAAAGGGGCTGTGTTCTCCACAGCCAGGCATGCACAAGGGCACAAACTCTTAGCTAGAGATAAGGTAAATGAGAATGGACTTTATTTGGGTAATCACTTTGCCCAAGATTGTCTCCCTTGCCACTACCTTCTGACCTCTCAGTTTCTCCTAATCTCTGAGTTGCACTGCCTAAGTGCTGTAAAAATGCCAAGTAGCCAACAACTCCACAAAACCCCACAGCTTGCTTTCTGTCTCTCAGGAAAGAGAAATGGACTGTGAGTGAGAGGGTTTGGGCTTCCTCCTGAGCACAGCACTATCCTAATGGGTTCTTTTCATCAAAGATCTGAAGCGGAAACATTCCAAATAATTTTTTGAGGTCATTAACACTTGCAAAGACCTGGATTCCCAAATCCCAGGCATTTAAGGTAGTGATCTCCCAGTTCCCATGTGCAATGCCTCTTCAAACCGGTATGCAAAAGCTCTAAGATGCAAATGTTCAGCTCCTTTTCATCTCCTTCTACCCATTCCCCTACGAACCCAGACATTTCTGCATTTGTGATGAGAGTTTAATGTATATTTTCAGTTGACAGAGATGGGAACTGAGCTGGGTTAAAGTCTGCAGCTTTGGCTGTGGAATGTTGTGTATTGAAGATGCACTGCCAGAAGTAATGTCCTGTAGTTCCTCTTTCCACATCGCATATGAGAGTAAATCCATTTGAATGTGGGAGAGGCATGGCAGCATGTGTGCTGGCGCTTTTTGAGGCATGGTGATTTTCCAGCCAAGTCCCAGACAGGTACTGGGAGAGCTAACAGGAGCAGAGCTGAGATATCTGTGAGCACTGAGGTACCTGCGTAGCTGGGGAGCAGAGGGTCTGTAAAAAAAAAAAAAAAAATTACTACAGTAAATAGGTAACTAGTTTTTGATATTTTTCATTAAGTACAGGTGCAAAGGAATATGTGTTTAAACACATACATAACCATATAGAGAAATAGTGATTCGAAAATTGCTAGGTTCTCTAAAGGCTAGAAGGGGTTTACAAAATGGCTTACTGAAAACAAACAGTGCTTCTACAACTGCTATATGCTCAGGATACTTATCCCCTCAAGTAGTAAGTAATATACATACGCCTGAAGATTAAATCAGTTATGCATTAAATGTACTGTTTCTGATTCACATTGTTTCAAGTTATATACTGAAATTCCAAAGACAGATCTTTTTTCCTTTTTCTTCTAGGAACTTGCAGTATAAATTACAAGAACATCTTTTTCAAAATGTATATGAGCAGTGTATATCAATAAGGTGCTGTGCATTAAGAAGAATATAATTTTTTCAGCCTGGATGTTTGAGCATTCCTGTTGTCTGCCGAGTGGAAGGATATAATAGTAAGCCAAACCAGAACCATGTGTGAAGAAAAGAAATTACAACATATATAAAAAGAGATAGTTAGTTTGTTAAGAAAAATCAGAGCAGCTTATACAATTGCAATGAGAAAAAAATAAAAGCAGGAAGGAAGTAAACTCATGAATAAAGATAGGAAATAATGAGCTTAAAATGACTAAACTAGCTACTGCTTAAATCTTTCTCAAGACAAATGAAGATGAGGCACACAGGAAAAAGTATTGAAGGACATTGCATATATAGCTGCTGATATAAGAGAAAGAAATCAAATATAGAAATGAACAAAGAGGCAGAAAATGCCAAGGATGTAAACAGGAAGATGAAAGATTCAAATTTATGTTTTGCATGTAAAGAAATTAGTGTAAAAGCATACTAAAGAAGATTGTTATATGTGTAAAATTCTGACAAGTGCATGTAAAAGAGGGGGATAAAAAGATTCTGGGTGTATTTCTATGTAGATGTGAATTTTGAAACTAGAAGCAAATTTTCAGCATAAACTTTCAATCATGCAGCAGTCGGCAAGTCCCAGTAGTCTGAAGCATAAGCTCAATCACTAATATTTCCATCTCCTTTATTTTCTTCCTTCTTACTTTAGATAATAGATCTCAGATGCACTATTGGTTCCAAGACATTTTGAACCAAGAGAGAATGAACCCTTTGTTTTCTTTTCAACTTGGGAAAATAAATATTTTTACTCTTTGCTCCTTTTTAACTCAGACATTATACCCGTATGTATTGGTTTAGCATAAATGGTAGGAAAAACCAATTGTTGATCCGTTTTGGAACTAACAGCTAAGCTGGCCAATCAGGTAAAAAGTGTACACCCCTTGGGACACTGCTTAAAAACAGGAATCTTGGGAGACCCGCCCTCTTTCCACGGACCCAGCCATGAGGTAACATCGCGGCCGGGCCGGGAGGGTCCCGGGCCCAGGGCCTGGCTGGCCCCGGGAGTCGGGCTGGGCCAGGGCGGCCGTGCCGAGGCCGGCACTGCGGGAGCCGAGCCGAGCCGGGCTAGGCTGGGTCTCTGAGCCTCAGCAGCTCCCGGCGGCCAGGGAAGGAGAGCGAAAGAATGCCGCCGAAAGAGATGGCCCCAGCCCCCTCCTCCAGCCCCCGGGTCCCTGGAGAGCAGCACCGAGCCCAGGCTAAATTAAAAACGCACCCCATAAGACCGAGGGGTGGAAAAGGAGA
>WBMY01002809.1:484684-529675 GCA_013397315.1 Donacobius atricapilla | reverse complement strand
AGCCCTTATGTAGTCATATAAAAGGCTGCATTTGGAAAAAGCTCACGGATGCAGTGTCGGGCGGGCTGTGTTAGTGGAGCTGGAAGCCACAAACAGACTGTGTCTCTTGTGGAAAGTTACCAGAAGAATCAGCAGGGACTTGTCTCTCTCAAAAGACTGAATGAAAGACTATTTTATTAAGTGATGCTGACTTAAGAGTTCTGATGTTTTGTCCCTTTGCATTGTTTTCGTGGAAAAGTAGATTGTTGCTAGGGAGGAGGGGGGTTGTTTTTGAGAGGGTTTCGTGGTTAGTTTTTGTTTGTTTACCTTTAGTGTATGTTAATAAATCTAACTGTTTCTATTTTTAAATTGAACCTGTTTTGCTTTTCTTTTAATCCTATTCCACTAAAATGAAAATTAGGCGAATGTGATAACCACTACACCGTAGTTATCCCAGACATTCTTGGGATGTTGTAAGCTGTTTTCTTTCTGTAATGCCAGGATAGCAGTAGCTGATTCTGATACATGCCCCAAAAGAGCTGACATTAAAAAGCTGAATAATCAGGGATTTAGTATCACACTAAGGAGTAAGCTGGTGTCTGTCTTTCTGGGCTACGAAACTGAGCCTGTAGGACCAGTCAAGGAGCTCACGGAGCTTTATATTATAAAGATGCAAAGTTAAGATGGATTTTGAATGACTTTATATTGTTAGTGGAGTACTGTGCAGCAGGTGTATCTTGCATGAATATTTTCTGGTATTTGTGGATAGATTTTTTGGGAAATTAGCTTGAGCAAACTGTGGAATGAAACACCGTGGTTTCTCCTAGTCCTACTGTTATGTGTGCTCTTAGCTTACTAAATATGCTTCACTGTCCTTGGAGGGGTGGGACAGAGCAGCCTTTTTTTTTTTTAATTTTTGAATTCTTTTGTATTACTGTTTTAGTTTAGTTACTGAAGGCATTCATCAACACAAGAATCTTCATTTTCATTTAATATAAGGCAATTGCTTAACTCTTACAGTTTCAAAGAAAGCCTCAATGAATGAAATACATAAGCAATGAAAGCTCCAAAAACTCTCTGAAAATACTATGTATTGTAATATATCTTAATTTTTACACTTCCTACAATTGTATAGCCTGTGATGATCAGGTATTTGGTTTATTGGTAATGTAAAAATCACAGGGACAACCTACTTGAAGAAGATGTGAACAGTCAATAATAAGTGCTTCAACTCTGCAACACTTCTGAGGATGAAGCATCTTGGTTTTGGGAACTGTGTTTTACTTGGGACACAGAATGAATTACTGTTGTATGTTGGGCAATTTTCCCATCATACAAGAGGTGAGGAAAACCTCTTTTTGTGAGGCAGTAAAAAGAAGTAAATTTTCTTGGTATTGCTTTTTTGTCTTTATAAATGAGAAAACAAAGTTCTTTGCAAAGCAGCTAATGACCAATGTGGACTAATGTTAGTTGGTTTATGGTGATGAGATGGTAAGTGGTAAAGGTGGTGTCAGAGAGGAGAATGGAGCAGCAGTGTCTATTCCCATTGTTGTTGAATGGGCTCATTGGCTTTAAATGAGCTTCTGTTTCAATATAACAAAAAAAATTCTAGGCCTGGTAAATTAGACTTGTGAAATCATGGGAAAAAAAAAAAAGATGAAGAAATCAAATCTATCCTTACTGAGCTTCACGACTTTTATTTTTATTTTCTTTAAAGAGAAAAAGAAATTACAGAGAAAGCTGTCAAATGAATACTGGTGTGAGCTTCTCTAAGGATTTCCTGAATATAGCATTTTAAGAGGTTGTCTTATTAAACCAATTCCCATCACACACTTCTCTGTCAAACCTGCCTTGAAAAATAATCCTTGCTATTTCTAGACATTGATTAGATGGACACACTTCGAAGTCATTCCTCTGCTCTCTTTGGATATTAGACAACAGTCCTAAGCTGGAATTCATTGATCTACACAGCTTTTGAGTTCTAAAGTAGAGACTTCCCCAACAAGGTAGTAAAAACTGACCTAGTAAATATTACTTTCATTGTCTGTTAATTCCATTACTTTTTTTTCCCCCCAGAATTGTTTATTGCCTTCCTCTTTTCTTGGCTGGCAGATTTATATGGTACACATACATAATATATATAACGTATATATACGTGACTACAATATGACAGAATGGCATCTTTTTTTGGGAGTGTTATTTTACTTCTGTCGCCAAGATATAGTTTCCCTTCTGTTTTCTGTGCAAAAATATAGTTTCCAAGTCACAACTGAATTCACAGTAAGAGTATTATTGTGTTCTACCCCTTACATTTCAGACAGTTCAAGCAGCTCCATGACAAATACTAGCTGAAGCTCTAATTTTGTTAAACAGATGTGTATATATTTTTAAAATTGTTATTCAGAATACAAACATGCATTTATATTTTATTGGTGTTTATGTGTCTTGTAGCACAGTTACACTTGGTGATGAGGGAAATAAATAACATTTTTGTAGTAATTTCATTTTTTTGTACTGAGTCAGACTTCCAGGGGTAGTTCTGTTCCTCCTCTGCCAAAACTGTGTAGTTCCCACTAATACAATGCCAGTCTTTCACAGCTAATTCTTTTCAACTGATACAACATCCTTCTACTTAGTAGTATTTCAGTAGGGAGTAAAATGTAATTTTCAGTGTGTAATCACTGGCTGTCCATGCAGAGATACTGCCTCTCATGCACAAAGTAGTGGCTGAGAAATCTAATGTTCCTCCATCACTTAAATCATGGCAATATCTGGAGGCTTTCATGGAATGAAGTCCCATAATCTAGATGATGTGAAAGGGTGAGGGTTGTGCAGTGCAGAAAGGAAGAATAACCAGGGAAATAACAGAGAAACAGATGAGAAAGAGAAAAGGGTGGGGTGGCAAAGGATTGCTTGGCCATAGTGGGGGTCACTGTCCAAGATAGAGTGCACAGCGCTGTATCACAACAAAGAAGACATAGAGAACAGGTGATTGGCAAACTGATTGGCAAATAGAGTTCGTTCCCATTCATGTAAATTCCCTTTTAGTTTTCATCTGTGGTTGCTATATAGATGATACATAGGTTTCACATCTGCACAGCTCTCCCATCTTCTTCCCCCAATAACAGCTGCAGAGGGAAGTTAACTGCACAAATTTTAACAAAATATGACTCTAATTAATTAGTAAATGATTTTTATTTTAAGTAATGGTTAATTTGGTGAGTATTTATATTTTTGTTCCCTCTTAAATAAAAGCGTAACATGTTATTTCCTTAAGATACTGTATCAATTTTTTCCTCTTCTTTCCATTATTATCGTTTCCTAAATATTGTCAAATGGGGCATTAGGTTAAATATTTTTCCCTTCCTACAACTGGAAATATGATTAATATGTATTGGATAGGTTATGAAATATTTATATTTCAAATTACACTGACTGTCATGTCAATGTAATTTGAAATATAAATGTCCTTTTCCTTTCCCTCTTTCCCTTCTCTGTTAGTTTTAATCCCCTCCAAAACTTATTTTCTTGCCAATGCTCTTATATGTCTGTATTTACACACTCTTCTTTAAAATACTGACCTATCTGCATTCTTTTCCAACTGTTGTGTCCTCTGCCTGCCATGGCCTTTTTGAAAAGCACCATAATTGAAGTGACCTTGATACTAGTCTCATATTCCTTAATTTCTCTACCTGGCTGAAATTTACTGATCCTGAGCAGTCTCATTTATTTCCTTTTGTATCCCTCAGATAAGTAGGTGTTACCAGACCACAGTAAGAGGACCCAGAATCAACCATGGTATTCCCAAGGGATTTGCTCCATGTAAAATTGCTGGTTCCTCAAGGCTCAGGCTTTTATCAGACTCTCCTTTGTGTCCATTCCTCCTGACTGGGCATATTAAAATTCCCCATGCTTTAGTTCTCACTGGGGTGGAAAAGGAGTTTTAATGCACCAGAAACCTAGTAGAGAGGAAGGTATAGGACTAAGCACAGGTGGCCACCAGTAGAAAGTTAAAGGAGACTTGGAAAACTCAAATATTTGTCCTTTCTAAGACAGCAGGAAGCAGATGAAAGCACTCTGCCTGTTTGGCTTTTAATCACATCCCAGGTTTCTCCTTAGGTAGTACCAACTGTGCAATCTTCCTTTATTCACAGCTCACAGGACATAATACAGAAAATCTAGAGCTCTTTATCTGGCTTTCCCCACTTCCATCATTTTTCTTCCTTTATGCCTTTTGCTGTTTGTGAGGAATAGTCCTTATNTTTGTTTTTCTTCTTTTTGTTGTTGTGCTGTTTGGGTATTTTTTGGTTTCTGTTCTTATAAATTGCACGTGACTTAACCTTAAATTCTGTACATTTTGTTGGTATTTCAATGAATGAATATAAGCAAGTATTTTTTATTTTGAATGCTTCCCTAGAAATAACTGCTTTTTCTCTGATTTTCATGCATAAACATGGATTTTTAAATTTGCTTTCAGAGCTTGTTGATAGAGGTAGATTTCTGTGAGTGGTTTCTTTGAGATTGATTTTAAACCTTTTGCATATCATTCAACCATAGAATGAAAGGAAATAACAACACTGGGGACTTGTCACTTTCTCCATGGTTTTGAATTTCCTTTTCTTTCTTACTTTCAGGAAATGGCAATGGTCCACTTTGTTGTCGCGAAGGTCATTCTCTCTTCTGCCTGGACACGTTGCACGTTTGTGATGACTATAGCAGTTGTACTTGTGGGACAGAAACATTAAGGAGACAATGTTTCCTATCTCTATTTAAGAGATTTTAAAAATCATTCATGAACTGAAAACAGAATGGATGCTGAACCTAGCCATGGCGCCTGGGCGTCCCTGGCTCTCCTGGCCTGGGCACAACTGGACTGAGCCCTGGCTGGCAAGGCCCTGTCCTCCCCTGCCCAAGGTTCCTCCTCAGTTCCCAGCTCCCCAGCCCTCAACGAGTAGCTGGCCCATGCAGCATCCTGACAGCAGGCTTTAGTTGACTCCATTTGGCTTTTAGTCTTACACCTTCCCTTGTCCATAAATGCAGCGTTTTTACTCAAGACAGGTTTCTGCACACTGACTTTCAGATTTTCTTCGCATATCCCAATACTGCATGAAGCAATGAGCAGTATGTGTTTTCTGTTGGTCCGTGCATATTCTTCTTTTTTCTGGCTAGAAAGGAAAAGGAAACAGTTCTCCCTCACTGTATCTTGTAGGAGGAAAGCCAAGTTAATCTTTCACAGTTGTGCCTTTGTTTAAAGCCAGACAAAATCAGGTCCTATTTTTAAAAAGCTTGCTTCAGTTTTCCATTAGTAAGTTGTAACATCTTCATTAATTAATAGAATTTGATCCTAGGAACACTTTGATTGCTCTGGGGTCAATAGATTAATGAAATATAAAAGAAGTTTTGCCTTCCTAAGTAAAAGTGTAAAACTTAATTTATAGTAGCAGATTTGTAGTCTCCCAAGTTACATGACTCTAATGATCCAAAGAAAATGACAGGAATGAGACAAATTACTTAAAGGGAGATTGCATGGACCGTATATCTTCCTAAGCTGTACAATCTCCAGGGATCTCTTCCAACCTAAATTATTCCATGACTGCATAAATAAAGGGTACAAACAAAGCTTCTGCATCAGAAGCAAAGTTTCCATCTATTTTTGGGACAGATGGTCATTAAGACAATTTTCATCAGGAAAATATCTGATATCAGAAAAGATATCCAAATATATTGCCTGGAAGAAATCTTCCAATTCAAGTACAATTTGGGATTTAGAAGGAAAAAAGATGCCTTCTCAATCTCCAGTACAGAACTAACAAGGATAAATATTTGTTTTGTCCATTTTGAAATTAATCTGATTATACTCTGCAGTAATTAAGAGATTTGGTAAATGAGGCACTTTGAAGAATGGAGGCCTTCTCAGTTGTGACTTTGATGCATTTTTGTATTTTATTTAGTCTAATGAAATATCAGAAGTTTACTCAATTTACATTTACTTAATTTTAGTTTGGCTTGACCATATAAAAAGCATATGAAACTCTTTTACTCCTGCAATTTTAAACATGTTTCAAGTACCTATAACAATACATCTAGTGTGAGCAAGATTTTGGCAAATCATTCTACTCTTTCTGAACAAACATCTGTTCACAATTTTTATTAATGTTTTTTAACCAGTAAGTGGAGTTTATATTTTTTTCATAAAATCTCCAATATACATTTCTGATTAGCATAACTTAAAATGAAACCTATCACTTTTAGTAAATCTTCACTTACATTTACACTTGAGTAAATCTGTATATTAATAATTTTTTAAAAAGAAAAAGGCTTTAATAGCTGCTTTTTCCAATCCCTAGATAGTCAGGAGGGTAGGCAGGTATTGGTGCATGCAAACTCACCATAGCTATTCTATGCCGCACAGGCTACAAAATGAGGTTACTGTGGGATGCAATATTATAACATTGTTCTGCATGCTATCAGGAGCCTGCATGAACATTTTCCTTACATCAGTGAGTATCTGCCATCCTAGCTTTCTCCGTGATGGCGCCTGGAAGGAATAACACTTGAACAATCTGAATGATAAACTCGTGATCTAGTCTTTAATAAGTACATTTAAACAAGATGACACATTTCGGTGGTTCCTCTGTGAAAGATATCTGATAATTTCCAGTTATATCCAGGACCTTTTTCGTTTTGACATGGACTGAATACCTGAGACCTAAATGCCTAAAAGGCTGCTACTGTCCTACTCTAGCTCTGCTTGCTACAGCAGGAATTCTAGGGTGAAGAGGTTAGCCAGGTGGTGTTGAATTAAATTTGGTTTGGACAAGCATAGGACTGTGCTTAAATTTCTCATTTGATAAGTGTATAGCTGCAGGAATAGACACTTAGAACTTTAAGACATCAGTAATTGCAGAAGAGTAAATCAATAATACTTTTATACATTTTTAAATGCTCTCTAACATTTGCTTCAGGTCAAGTATAATAGAATTGCTTGAACAACGTGGATTATAAAAAAAATTCAAGGTGTTACACCTGTTTAATGTTCAGCAATTGTTCATTAAAAGATTGGCTAATTTTCAGGTGAATTCATTATTCAAATTATTCATTGGTTTCTTTGTTTTCTAGCAGTTCATGAGCCTTTCTTTACTGATATAATGCCATGCTGTGCTAATAGGTTATTGAAGTGTAATAATTTTATTTATTCTCTGTTTATTTATTCAAGCCTTAAAGTATTACTTGATTCTCTCACTGGAGTGGTTTAGGTGCTTAGGAGACTCACTAGCATAATATAAATTTGATATTTCCCATGTCAATATGTTATTTCAAATGAATGACTTATAAATATTTGAGTGGAAATTATATTATTCATAAACATTCATAGTAATCTGGATGTTCAATTATGCACAGAACGTGAAAAAGAGAGAATAGCAGATAAGGAGAAATTTAAAATAGTTTTGGTAGAAACAGTCATTTAGGGAGATATTCTAATAAATGATAACTTTGATTAATATCTTAATGAGTTTTGTGATTTTATCATGGGTTCAATCATACTTCTTTGTTCTTCATTTTATTCAATCTGATTTTCAAAGCCCATTTAATACATGTTGGTACGGAAAGAATAATGGGCTCTTACCTGCAGTTGCCAGTTCCTCTGCAGATATAGCTTCATTAAAGGGCTAGCAAAGCAAAAAGCAGTTCCTAAACAAGTATGTGTGTAAAGGTTCCGTTTTGAAGCATGAGTGAGGAAAAGGCATTCCAGAAACCTTGTGCGGGTATGAAAAACAGTTTATATGCAAACCAGTAATGGCAAGCTAATGCAAGATATGGGATGTCCTCTTTAGGTCTTTGTATTTGAAATTTCATTTATATTGAGAAAAGACCTATAAATTCTGTAATTAAAACAGAATTTAACTCTTGTAATATGAGATGGTTACAGTAAGTGATGGCTTGAGGGAATCAGCTAAAAATATAAACCCTAAAGGGAAGCTTTGGATTATCCTGTGAAAGTAAGTAAACATCATGGAGAAATCTAAAGACTGCAATTCATGTTATTTTTGAAAGTATGGTTTGTATGGAAATGGATATGAGATTCTAAGATGTTTCTCTATTTTCCTGTTCCTTGGCAGAACCTCAAAAAACAAAGCAAGGAGGTAAGAAAGGAGCTATGCTTCCATTTTTTCTGCTTGTGGTTAGGGAAGACATCTATGATTTATTCTTTTCATAAGTACAAAAAATTAATATCCAAGCACCCAGCGAGATCTGCTGGAGTGATACAGAGCAAAGAGGGACTTGTGTTTACCTGATCTCTTTCCTGTATATATATACCTTTCCATGTATTTCCAGACTGTTTCCCATCCATATGTTATCTCTTTTTCCAGTCCTGCAGATCTGCCCCCAAGACTGTAGTTGGCCAGAGCAGAGGTTGGAATGGTTCTATTCCCTTGATGCCTTTACATGGTTGCACAGAAAAGACCTCAGTCTTTAACTTTCAGACAAGTTGGAAGAACCAGCAGGAATATTTCTTCCTAATTATCCTTCCTGACAGGAGATTATAGCTGGGATCTTCATAGCAGGAATGACCATATCCTTACTATCCATATTCATTTTTTGGTGGAGTCTTCTTGCACAAATATCAAAGTAGAGCAGCAGCAAGGGAATACCAAAAAATCCCCAGGGCCTGGTACAGAGATGCAAGGCTAAACCTCTCTGTTTTCAGATTTATATGTATTAATAAGATGGTAAAAACTTGGATTTGACTGCATGTGGCTGAAGTTCTGTCAGAGGAGGTTAGGCTGGATATCAGGAAAAGGTTCTTCATCCAAGGGTGTTTGAGCACTGGAACAGCTCCCCAGGGAAGTGGTCACAGTGCCAACCTGACAGAGCTCAAGTGTTTGGACATTGCTACCAGGCACAGGTGTGGCTCTTGGGGTGTCCTGTGCAGGAGCTGGACTTTGATGACCCTTGTGGGTCCCTTCCAATTCAGCTTATTCTGTGATTCTGTATTTCTGTGACATTGGAGGCTAGGAGCACTTAGATGAGGCACAATGCAAAGATTAAAGTTTCCTATTTGTGTGCACGTGTTTAAAATTAGATATTCTTCTCTATACACATTTCCATTTGGAAAAGTTACTTAGCTTTCATGATGCCTCGTGTCATGAATTTCAAACACGCAGAGCAAGGATTTCATGTACTTGTCAGTCTGTGGTGAAAACTTGTATCCCTATTGAAAAATCAGCCATTGCCTTACAGAATACATGTATGGTTGCTGATTTTCCAAGATATGCAGCACTGTGCACCCTTGAGAACAGTAAAATCTTTCCTGCATAAAAGCAGCAACTACATTTAAAAATGCCAAACGTATCAAGAATCTTCACAGTAAAGACTCTCCTAGATATTGCCTGTATGATAGGCAGTGAAATTATATTATGCAAATTGCATGCAAATATATGCGCCACATATGATAATTAAAACCTTTGTAAATACATATTTGCAAAATACAATCCATCATGGTCCACAAGGTTATAATCTACATTTTTAAATGAACAGTGCAAAAACTTTGAACATTCACACAGAAGTGAATGATGATAATTTGAAACATAGTGAACTATCATTTAGGTTCTTTACAGAGTGTCGTTCATTCAAAAAAAAAAAAAAATCCCTGATTGACTAAATAAAAGTTTCAAGCCCTTACAACAGTTTTTGTTTGTGTGAAATATAATAACAGATGTGCTACTGTGACTGTGAGCCTTCAGTAATCATGAATGCAAAGCGAAAAATGTTGCATGCAATGCTATGAAGCAGAACCTGAAAAGAACAGAAATTTTACCTAGAAATGTGACAAATCACTTGCAGGAAGTGGCCTTGGAATTATTTTTAAACTTTTTAAACTTCATATCTCAATTTCTCTCAGGAAATAGCACCTCCTGCAGGACATTAGAGTTGAACCCATAATGGGTACACAGAGCTGTCTCAAACAGAGTGGGGTTAACTGGTGAATCATACCGCTCTTCCTAAGTCACTCTGGTCCTCTCAAGAGATAACCAGCCCCAGGCTTGACGTGCTCTTCAGTCTGTAGTCCATGTGAGATTACAGCCCACAGAGGCATAGTAGTGTTGTGTGAGTTCTCAGTCTAAAATCTGCACAGTCTGGCACCAAATTCTCCTCTTGTACCTTCTCTTGTATGTGCATGACATCATCAAGGCAGCAGTCTGCTCTTTACTTTTTTGCTTTCTAAAGCTTTCCCAGAAGGAGCTCCAGTGGTTTTCTTTTCATCCTTCCAATGTGCAAAACTGATATTCCCATGCTTTCAGCTCGTTTTAGTCAAGACTGACCTATGGAGGTGAGCAAACTGGAGAAATCTAATGGAATTCAGCATACATTTGACCCCAGCATGGTTTGTAGGAAAAGGAAACAGATATGAATCCCGAAGTACCTTGTGACACTGGTTGAAAAGACAGAGAGCTTGGGAAGGTGATGACTCCTACCTATCTCCATCCATCCGTGCAGGAGCCAAACTGCTGGGCTATACTGATGCTTATATTAGAGGAGGTGATTTTCCAGCTTTCTGCTTTTGTAAGACCCCCGCCTGGAGTACTGTGTCCAACTCTGGGGACCCAGAAGGTTTTGGACCTGTTGGAGCAAGTTCAGAGGCAGCCACCAAGATGATCAGAGGGATGATCAGCGCCTCTCCTGTGAAGACAAGCTGAGAGTTACTAAACATGGAGAAGACTTCAGAGCCTACAGCACCTTTCAGCACAAAAAGAGGGCTGACAAAAAATGCAGAGAAAATTTTCACAAAACCTTTAGTGATAGGACAGGAAGAAATGGTTTTAAACTGAAAAAGGGCGGGTTTAGATGGGACATTAGGAAGAAGTTATTTATTGTGAGGATGATAAGACACTGAAACAAGTTTCCCAGAGAACTTGGGGATGCCCCATCTCTGGAAGTGTTCCAGGCCAGGCTGGATGTGGCTTTGAGTAACCTAGTCTAGTGAAAGGTGTCCCTGCCCCTGGCAGAGGGGCTGGAACTAGATGACTTTTTAGGTCTCTTACAACGCCAGCCATTCTATGATTGTATATTGTCACCTGTTTGTTCTACTTTCAGCTGAGAAAATTTAGCAAACTTGATTCTTCTGGTTTTGAGGAGGTTAGTTGTCAGCAGGCCTCAGGTGACATACAGGCTTATCTGTAATCATGGGATTATTTTCCTAATATTGCTAGGACTTATAACACAGGTAAAAGTAAAACTACATTTTTTAAAAATTCCTGGTTGACACCTAAAGCTCTCCCACCCTTCAATGCAAGTGAGTAATTCTAGTGATTTAGCTAAATGAGCAAGTGGAAAAATGGCCTTTTGTTTTCCATGTTTGCAACCATACTCATTAGCAATAATAGTCAGCACCTTTAGCTGACACTGCTGACTGCTGGGATTGACTGACAATGCATATGCCTAAGGAGGAAAGTCACTTTGTGAGTTGCTGACTTGTGAGTATTGGACAGTCTCAATTTTCTTTATATGGCATGTTCTGTTTAAGGCATGTATTACACAGACACTGAATATCTTTTGGTAGTATTCCTTATTGGCAGAGAATAGGCCCATCCTCCTTCACAATAAGGTAATTCTGTTTTTTCTTCACATCTGGTGAAATAAAGAATTCTTTGAAAAATTTACTCCCAGAAGAAGGCAGCTGAGCAGTCAGCTACAGAGCTGTTCGTGAGTAACTATAGGCCTGATTCTGTAACCTCTGATCATAGTGGCTACATTGATTTTTTTTTTTCCTATGAAATTATTCCACTTGCCACACTGCCTCTTTTTGGGTTGACCTTATGGTGTACGCTGAGTTTCCATCCATTCTGCCATTAAAGAAGAGGAGTTATACAATTCTTGCATGCAGCCAGGAGAATGTGTGCAGGCCTTTCCAGTGGGATGCTGTCAGACAAGACTTCCATAAAATGAGAAAGTGAAATTTACAGGCTTCCATGTCTGACCAGCTCTGGAAATTGAGAGCATTGGCATTTGCCAGAATCAAATAACAAATTATTTGAGTGCTACTTATCTTGATTTTGGATTTTGTAGATTTTGAAATACCTCTACATAAGCAGTGTCTGAGCCTCTAAAAAAGCAATGTCTGACTACTACACAGAAAAATAGTTTTGCAAAAAGCACTTTCCAATTAAAATGTCCAGCCTTTTAAAAATATATGCCAATAATCCAACATATAATAATTATTTTTAGAAATACAGATATTAACATATTAACAAAATGCCATGGCACTTTATTGAATGTTGAATTCTCTGAGCGGTGCTGCCCTCATACTTAATTGCATTAGAAGTCTGACAAAACAGCAGGCCAGCTGGCAGCCTTGAGAGTGTGGCAGGAAGGCATTCAGCACTGGGCTCTCCACGGGTGTATATCAACATGACAGGGGAGGTGTACTGACATGGACTTTAGTTTTCTGGAAAGGAGCCGAGGCAAGAATGTGGATTCTGAGCCTTTTGTGTCACAGTTACCGTCACCAAGTTCCCTGCTACCCTGTTTGAATGGGATGTCTGCAGGGAGCTGCTGTGAAGGTTGAGCACTTGAAACTGAAGAGATAGAAATCATGTTAATCTGATTGATTTATTTGGTTTTATAATGACAAGAATATCTGCTGTAGGCAGAAGGATTATTGCAGAAATAATTAACTTAGCATTTAAAAGGGCTTCTTGCTCTTAATTTCTTTTCTTTTATAACTTGTCCAGAGAAAAAGAAAAAAATCTCATCATGGATGAAAACTCCTTAAGAAAAAAAACCTCAGCTAATGCAAAGGGAGTTGCAGCTCTCCAGTCTGAGAAGTCTAAATCAATTGCCCTCTATAGCTTTGGTCAGTCAGACCAAACCATTCAAGGGTGCAGGGATCAAATTGCCAGTCAGTATCCATGACTAACAAATATGTTTCTTTTTCTTTACCTGTGAAAGGATGCTAACTTGACAATAATCACATGGAAAGCAGTCCTCATAAACAATAGCATGTTTACTTTTGTGGGTGTGCCTGTTTGGAAAAAGCATCTGCATGAGTAACTCTCTGAGCACTGTGGTGAGAAGCAGAGCAGAGCCGCTGCTGCATCACATAAGAGTTAAACCCTGAAGAGATGAAAATAGAAAGGCTGATTGCTGGTTGTCTCATCAGCCCTTGTGAAAAGCAGCTGACAGTTTTCATGCTTGGAAGAGGAGAGGAAATTGGAAATCCATTCCATTCCTCCCAGTGTTTCAGTCACAAGAATATATGTGACTGCAGTTCAGAGAATATAGGGAGGCCAATATCCTTAACCCACAATTCAGTGATGTCCATTGTCACATATTAACAGAATAGTAAGCTGATTGAAAAAAAAATAGCTTTGTTTCTTCAAACTCTGTGATAGTGGGAACTAGGACTTCTGATCCTGTGGGGTAGCTTTGAGCTTTTTTCCTTTCCACCTGTTTTTTTTTGTGAGCAAACATGGAAATTTGGATTTGGCGACGTTAATGTCAGCCACCAGACTGGGACTTGGACCAAGAGCAGCTTGCAGAGTATCAGTGACCGTTTTGACTGTGATAAACACCACAAAACCATTATAAAAGCTGTTCTTTCTCTCCTAAGAGCAAAAAGAGTGGTTGCTAGTTTGACACCCACATGCTTTTCCCTCCCTCACTGTTTCTGTCATCATACTGTGAACTCCCTCACAGAGTTTCAGATCAACAGTGCATGAACTACCCAGCATGTTTCAAGGCTAGATTGTCACAGGCATGGACACTTACCAGTTTGAGTAATGGATATTGGGCCACCTCCTGAAAACTCTAGTAAAGGCACAGAGAAAGATGGGCTAGCAAAAAGTGCAATGTGTAGTGCTACTTGCTATTCAGCAGGATGAAAGGATAGTAGGTGGAATGTACTTGTTCTGCCAACAAAGGAATAGTATGTGCTTCATTTTTAAAATGAAATTTCTTTTTTATGTTGACTCAGCTATTGGTCTTGTGATTCTGTCACTGACATTTACAATGTCATCTGACCATCAGTATCATGCTGTTGCCCAGCAATAAAAATATAATTTTTTTCCCTACTATCTTCTGGATCTCTATCCATTTATTCATATGGCACCCAGGGTGCAGTGCTTCCAGGCAATCTTTTTTTTTTTTTTTTAACATGTATATAAACAGCAAAAAGGAGTCAAAAAAGATATTATAACAAGATCTTGGGTCTCTAATAATCCTCCCAGAGCTGCTGGTAGGGCTGCACATCCCACTTAGGACAAATTTCAGCTCAGTCAGCCTGCAGCTGCCAGGATGGCACAGATCCCATGAGAAACCAGAGGACTCCTCTTTGCTTCCTTGATTTTACTGAAAGTAGAGCAAAGCTCCCGTATGAGCTTCAATACCTATGAACTTTTTTTCTCTGATTCCAGTGCTTTTTCTTGACCTTTTGCTGAAGCTAAAACTTATAAGATAGATTTAACAATTTGAGGAAGTTGAAGAGAGAATAAAAAATATTTGGGGCCAAAAAGAGACAAAGAAACATTAGGTGACAATCTCTGTCCCAGTTTAGGGGAACTTTTCAATGAGCTGCCCTCAGAGGACTCAAAATACACTTTTTCTTGTTTTGCAGATTTGCTCCATTTTGCCTTCAGAGCTTATGTGGCCATTTTCTAAGCTAAACATATTGCAGAAGGGGAGAGGAAAAATAAATAACTATTTTTTGGCTGCTAGGAATCCAAGCAGTAGTAAAACTACCTCATTTCAACAAGGTCTTGTAAAAAATAGCTCAATTTACTTAATTTTGTTGACCCACTAATGTTTCTGCTTGACTCTACCATTTGAAAGCCAAAAACATTGTGACAAATAATGGGCAATTATGCATTTAGGACTTAATTACTCATGCTGTAAGAGAGATCTTTCTTACTTTTCCCCCACATACGAAAAAATAAATATTGTGTCTTTTTCTCCTCTCTAGTGAAAATTTCCATCTTGAATTATGTGAAATCCAGAAAGTTAATTTTCATGGTTTTAGCTTTATACGGTTATCTAGACCACAGTCTGTCATGAAGTGGTCAGCAGTTCATGGTACATTTTATTATTTATTATTATTTATTATGACATGTGCAGAGTCGGGGGATGCAGAGATGTTGAACCACGGCTTCTTCCCCTCTACAGGATTTCAGGCAGTCTGCTGGGGCAGGGAGCAGGATGGACAAATTGTAGGTTTTTAACTCTGTACACCCCTGTGGCAATTCAAGTGCAGCTGCCAGTCCAGGGCTGAGCCAGGTGGATATCAGTTGGGCTATATTGGTACAAGACACAGAGTAACCTGCACCCCAGGCTGTGGGAAGAAGTGACCAGCAGCTTCTGCTAGGTTCACCTTGACAGAGAGAATCCCTTTGAAACACTTTTAAAGTCACTGTCTCCCTCCTGTGACCTACACCCTGCATCTCAGCCAGCTCTTTCCTTTTAAACGGCATGTGAAATTCAACATGAACACACATGTGTCTCATGCTGTATGAAGATATTTGTCAACAGTTTGTAAACTCAGGAATTTTGAGTGGTTCTATTGCAAGGCCTTAGCAAAGGGGGAGACAGAAGAAATCCTGCTTCGAAGGTGCCATGTAGGGCCATCTTAAAATATAGATTTGTGTGTTCCTGAGACTATATTGAAAGGAATGTATTGATTACTCTGAAATGCCAGATGCCCCATGTCTCAAATAACTTCCATAACAGAGCTTTGTGTTGTGTTTCAGATGTGGAAAGAATTTAGTACCTGGGTTTTCCTTTCTTTCATGGAGAACTGACATTTTCTTTCTGGGTGCTTGGAACAGAGATGCAGCAGTTAATATGAATGCCAACTAAACCATGCAGCTGTTTAATCTGGTGGTTGAGGACCAAAAGCTCACACATGTCCAGTACATAGTCACTTTACAGTGGTTTGGCCAGGACTGTGACAGAGCTTGGTACTTCAAATCACCTATATTTTTTTTCTTGTGAAGACCCAGGCACACCTGTGCTGCATGTCTCATAAATGCCCTCAGCTGGTAATGGTCTGCACCACAACACTCTTCTCAAGGCTGTGTGCAAAGGGCTTCTAACAAGGACCTTCTTTCAGTCTGTCTAGAATTCAGGATGCAACCCTGTTTTGGCTGAATCTGAGGCTTCTGTCAGTGGTGAATTGCATTTTTCCTCTTGAGCTCTTTGCTGCCAGAAGTGCTTCATCTGTCTGCTATTCACAGAAACAGTGCAGCTGATTTGATTCTTAGTGCAATAGACCTAGATCTGAGGTGCCATAATAATCTATTTCTCTCATTATATGCCCAGCATTTTAAGATTAAGCAATGGCTGACTTATATTTGCACTTAAATTAGACTGTAAAAGCATTGTTCTTACGGGATTCTAATAAGAACTGGAGAATGACACGAAATCAATGGACTCCTAAAGAAGGAGAAAAAGAGCTAAAGAACTAAACTAAAGCTCAGATGCTAAGCCCAACAGACTGTGTTCAAACCTGTTAAGATAGACTTTCCATGAAATAATGTCAAGAAAGAGTTTTATCTTCAGGTTTTCAAAAGCATTGCATATATAAACAAACAGGGACATGATGCAGAAAGATGTTGTTTCTTAATAAAAAGAAAAAAGAAAAAAAGAAAAAAGAAAAGAAGAAGGAGGAGGGGGGGAAAAGCATGTTATCACAAATCCCATGCAGTGTGAGAATAGCATGTGATTTTCTTTTTAGTTTGGTCGAGTAGCTTTACTCCATTCTCTTCCAACAGAATGCAATTCTCACTTCATGTTTGATTTGAATTGCTCTTCTAGCTGTATGATCCATGCATGCTGAGGTCTATTTTGAAAAACATCCAGGATCCTGGCTCGTTTTCCTTTTCATCACCAGTAATTTTCTCAGTTTCCACCTCTTACAGGACAGCAGAAATTAGGCAGAATCTCTTCAGTCACAGACACATCGCAGCACAAGCTATGCCTAAATAACCTTTCCAGAAGGACAAGGATAAAACCTCATTATTCTGGATGAGTTAATGAGGACTCTGCACGAATTCAGTCAGACTGCTCATTACAAGTCTCTATCACTCTGCTTTCTCTGCCTGAGTTTTACATCTTTAGATTCCCCATTAATCACTTTCTTCCAAGGGTGCTGGCCTGCCTTTGGTTGGCTGCTTTTTCCAAACAAGGTTTCTGCCTTTTTGTAATAAGTGTTTTTTTGCCTCTTTTCAGTGATGGTTGGGCAGACAGAGACGAAGTCATTGAAGGTTATGAACCCGAAGCAAATGGAGGCATTACTATCAAACTGCAGTCTCCTGAGGTGCTGGCGTTTGATGACTACTACCTGAAGCTGCGCCTGGACACCAACACCCGCAACCCCTGGTTTCCCGAGTTCTGGCAGCACAGATTTCAGTGCCGCATTCCAGGGCACCCACTGGAAAATCCCAACTTCCAGAAGAATTGTACTGGTAACTTGTCAAACATTTTAAATATATTTTTCAGTTTTTGAATCTGTGCTCTGGCAAAAAATTTTCCTTGGTTCTGGTTTGGGTTTTTCTTGTCATTTTACTGGCTTTTTGTCTGGGGTTTTTAGGTTTGGGTTTTCTTGTTTGTTTTGTTGTTTGTTGTTGTTTATTTTTGTTTATTTTATGCAAGGAAAGATGGTGACCTCAAATTTTACAGATAATAATCACAGCTCTGGTGGGAGTATATCTGGTGGTGGTTGCACAGCCTTCTCTCAATTTAGTTCTGCTCTGTTATAGAGTGACTTGCTCCCTTTTTATGTTTTAGGGCTATGCTAAGGTTGAGTGCCCAAGTTTGTAATATGGCTTGTAAAAAATGAAGAGCCATGAAATGTTAACAAAAGTAGGAACAAATTTATACTTTTTTTTTCCTTAAAGTCAGCTTTTTTGATCAGCTGAGGAATCAGGAAATTCACAGACAATATTACAGCAGAAAACCAATTTTAAGGAAAATTGATGAGTCTTAAACTTGGCCAGTCATCTGCTTTACCTTTTTTTTTCTTAACCCATTCAAACATACACAGTTTGTTTCTACTATGTAGCATTCACATAAAAAACATGTCTTACACATAGAAGTAACTCTAACCTCTTAGCAAGGGAATTTGTCTACATTGGTAGACTCTTACAGTTAATAGTCAAGTCAGGCATTCAGACATCTTTCCCGTCTCAAGAAAGCTGTAAATTTTTGCAAGAAACCTCTAAATATGTAATACTTCTTAGGCTTTGCTGAAAAGCAATCAACTCTTAAGTTTGGTGGTGTACAACTGATAACTCTCAGGCTTATCACACACAACTAAAAAATCCATAGAAGCCTCAAGTCACCAAAGGAAAGCATCACAACTTATCTTTCCCAATAATGACTTACCTAGAGAATCAAGAGATCTCCATGTCCTCAGCAAATCTATGGGCAATACAATACTTACTTTTATTTAACTACAGAGATCTGACTGCTGACTGTCTGGCACCACCAAAGCTTTCTGTGCACGTATCTTTATCTGACATTTCTGGAAGGTTAAGAATGTCACTTTAAATACTAGCAGCTTCAAAGCTGTTTGGTGGAGACTTTCTTTCCAAGGAGGTCTAGTGTGACAGTGCCAAGAAACGGCCTTCTTTATTTCTCACAGATTTGGAGGCAGGCCTTTTCACAAACTCTCTGTTAAAAAAAAGGAGTCTCTTGCCTCTCCCTTCCTTCACAAAGTATCTCCATACACAAATTTGAAGGAGAAAATCCATGATGCTCAATAAACAATAAGCACTAATATTTGAAACCCATTAGAAGTGCCAATAGATGATCTGACTTTTTGTGGTACTATGAATTTAAGTACTCCTGCCACTCCTGTATCACCCGAGGAAAATAATCAGTAACCCTACTGGTATCAAGCGCCTTATCTCCAGTATACCCAAGTGCTTTTACTCCTGCCTCAATATTCCTATGAAAGGGCACATAGGGCCATGCATCATGGAAAAATGTGAGTCCTCTGTGGTCCCAGGAGCCCATGCACATTATTAACAGGTGTTGTTATGGGTCATGACATCTTTTGTATTACAGAAGTGCACTGCTAGTCCTTACTGAGAACAAAACACACCCATACTTTAACGTAAACAGCAATTATCAAAGGCAATACTGCTCAAATTAATTTTCCATGTCTGGAGAGCTAACATCTCAGGAAACTATATCATGAAAAAGTGAACCATGTACAGAAGTTCTTGTGATAGGCAAGCATAGTGTAATTATATTTACACAGCAAGTGGTTTCCTAGAAGCAGCCAGAAGAAAAAAAAAAAGAAAAGACAGTGTTATTCTTTGAATACCTTATTAAAAAATATTCACAGTATTTGAACCTATCCATCTTTTGAAAAGGAGAATAATAGCAATGTTTGTATCTCTTGAGAATCTTCAGTTACTGCCTGGCCATTATAATTTACTCTTATACAATCTAATCAGTTTACTGAGTGATTTATTCAGAATTGCCACTGGCATGTGAGGTTCAATTTTTATCATTCATGGATAGGCAAGGACTTCTCCTTATGCAGTTACAGCTGCTGCATCTGCAATTTCTCACACCCTCTTACTGTAGAGTCAGCATTAGCTCAGGATTGCATACTCTCTACAAAGCAAGGGAAAGCTAGTTCCTAGAAATCTCCCTTCTCTGATGACAGGAATTACTGGAATTCCCTCATTCAGTCTCTGAGAAGACTGATTTTGTCCTTCAGAAATTCTCATACTGCACTGAGCCCTGAATTTACATGCATATTTTGGGGGGAAAAAAGTATATCTGCTCTAAGCACTATTGGAAGGAAGCAAGTCAGAGTGTGCTCTACTCCATTAAAGCTGGAGGATGCCTAACAGTTTGCCACACTTTCAGAATAGCTCGTCTGGATTACTATAACTAGGTAGTAGTAGCAACCAGTTCTTGGGAGGAGAAGAAATCCATCAAGACTGTTGCAGTTGCTGCTCATTTGGATCATCCCTTCTTGCAAAAATCAAACAACTTACTTTTCCCACTTGAGTGGCAGCCAAATGAGTGGGAACTATTTTTGACTCATTCTTTGCAATGTTTTAGCCAAGTGCCTCTTGTAACGGAGTGCCTTTCCCTATCCCTCTCTCCTTCCCTCTTTCTCCAGCTGCTATAGGAGTTATTCTTCCTCAATAGGATTCAAGGATAGAAGTTTTATTATATGTAGATGTATTGGATCTGGGTGAGATGGGCTTAACTTTCTCCATGGCAGCCCTCATAGTGTTGTACTTTGTATTAGTAGTTTGAAAAGTGTTGGTAAACCACCAGTTTTTTAGGACACTGCTGAGCAGCATTCACACAGCATTGAAGCTCTCTCCCACCCTGTATCCCCACCCTCAAAGGCTGGTAGACTTGGAGGGAGCAAGACACCAGGAGGGGTCATAACCAGGACAGTTGACCCAAACTGACTGAAGTTTCCACACCATATGGTGTCATACTCAGCAATAAAGGATGAGAGAAAGGATGAGAAGGTGGGAGAGAATTTGTTTTTAAGGCATTTGTCTTGTAAAGCAACATTCTGAGGCCCTATTTCCTAGGAAGCAAATGGACATCATCTATTGACAGAGTTAGAGCATACATTCTCCTTTTTTTTCCTTACATGGTCTTTGGGCTTTTTAAATCAAACTACCTTTATCTTGACCCATGCATTCTTCATTTTTATTTTATACGTTTTTCTCCCCCATCCTGCTAAAAGAAGTGAGAGAGTGGCTTGATGGGTACCTGCCAGCCAGTTGAAGTCAACGTACCACAGTAGAAAACACACATTTGTACATGGATATTCTCCTAGAGCTTCCTGGATATCTAGCAGGCCAAAACCACTCCCAGTACTGAGCTGTTCTTAAATTGCCTGTGCTACTAAGGTACTAGTAATTTATCCCACGTAGCTGCTGCAATCTGTAGGAAACTGAGCATCTCCTACAACTCTGCATGGACACCTGACACATAGTGGAATTCAGAAATTCACACCATCCTTCATGCCCTTCAGATGAAAATCAGAACAGAACAGAGTGTTTAAACTGTAACAAAAAAGGCTGTTTTTGAATTTGAGGTACTAAGACAGTGTCTGACTCAGGATGGACCTGACAGAAAGTTCCCTTAGCACACAGCCTCAAGTACTGCCCCAAGGAACAGTCCCAACTTGTCACAGTTCATTAGAAAGCTCAGCCTTTTCTGAATTTTGCAGACTGTACACTGACCGCAAGGTTAGATATTAGTGTATGTCAGGCAACAGAGTTCAGATATTTTTCCAACGGACTTGTAGGATGTTTTCTTCTCCCCGATCTGATAGCCCAAATGGAAGTGTGTTTTTTTTCACACAAACATACACTGGCTAGTCTTTCTCTGTTGCATATGGTGAGCCCACATAGGCCAAAATTAAATGCAGGTCATACCTGCACAGAAATGGTGTAAAACTCAGTGCAGGGCAAACACTTGTAGGGACATCTAAATGCTCCTTTACAGAATGTCTTATTCTCCTCCTGGCAGGTAATACAATGGCTGGAGTTATGCAAACCAGGTGGGCTGAATCCTCCTCTGCACCACAAGAGACAGTTATGAAATTGGTAATGGAACTGATGCAAATAACAGATTATACTCACAGCAGTTCATCTGCTGGGACAACAAAATACATTGGCAGGCAATCAGCACAAACATTTTTCAATAGAACAAAGTGGAACAAAGTGGGCAATTCATGATTCATTCATTGATTCAATTGATCTCTGTGAAGAAGGGTTATTTGTCAGTAAATGTATTTGCAGATAAGAACAAGAAATGTAGATATTTTTTGTTCCAAAGGAGGTCATAGTCCAAGTTCCCTTTAGGATGCTTACTCATACTTTGGTCATGCCATAAGGATTGCTTTATCTGCTAATTCCTGTCTTGGCCCAAGAGAACTCCAAGCAATCAGTCTGAGTGCATCCAGAGTCACAAGGAGCACAGGATCACTCAGTCTAGAAGGTAGCTCAGGAAGATTTGTAGTCCAACTCCCTGTCAAAGCACAGTCAGTCATCATTTCAGACCAGGTTGGTCAGGCCTTGGAAACCTCCAAGGTGGCTCAGTGTGCCTGGGCAACCTGATACACTACTTGAATGTGAAGAAGTTTGGCCTCATATCTAAAGAGAGAGTCTAAACCTCTCTTGTTTCAAGATATGCCCATCATCTCTTATTCTTCCACTAGGCTTCACTAGGAAAAACCTGTCCCTCTCTTCTTCATAACCACCCCATAGGTATGAGGGGCTGCTGTAAGGTTCCCCTGCAGCCATCTCTTCTTCAGGCTGAACAAGCCCAGGCCCTTCAGTCTTCCCTCAAAGGCAAGGATTGCAGCTCCACATCATCTTGATGGCCCTCTGCTGCAGGTACTCCAGGTTATCAGTGTCTTCCTGTATAAGGGATTCACAAACCATATGTAGTGCTCTAGGTGCAGCCTGATGAGTGCCAAGTCCAGGATGATGGTGGTGGTTAGATAATCACATGCCTCAGTCAATGGTTGTGCTGTTGTTAGTGTCCTGCTTACGGGATGCTGCTTGCCATCATTCCTGCCAAGGATCTGTATGTCCGCCCTATTCTTGTATCAAATTTCATCCTAAGAAGGTGTATCTTTTCCCATCTCCTTTCTGCAGTAGACATAAACTTCCACCACACCCGGCCAGTTCTGAAAGACGACCATAAATTATCATCACATATTAAATCATGAGAAAAACATAATGATAGCTGAAGAAGCTTGGGAAGAAGGCTAAATATTCCAGAAAGAGGCATTTATGCTTTGGTATGAATACTGCAGAGTCGTACTTCTTGAGATGAAAATGTCAGGGAATATGGTTTATTTTGTGACTGTAAAGACCTTGGACTATGTTGGGTGTGGCCATAATCTGAAAGAGATGTCGAGCACAGTGCAGAGGTGGTTTAGGTATTAGAGACCCAGACAGCAATATGAAAATCAGTGCAGTGTTACATGAACATACCAGTTCAAATAGCATACTTATATCTGTGGAATATTATTAAATCATTTCAACAATTGGTTCTGTAGTCAGGTGGAGTTGTTAGCCTCTAGTTAAGATTTCTCTGAAAAGCATCCCTAAGTGTTTACCACCACTATTATCCACTCATTAAAAAGTAACTAGTTTTATCCAATCCACACACACAGTTCTTATAATTTTAGTGAAAAGTTTAGGGTTTTTTTCTGACATAAGATATCTGGTGTTTAGAAATGGTACTCCCCAGTTCAGTGCCCCCACCAAGACCCTCCCAAACCAAATGCCACTTGCTTACTCACCTCCTTCCCCTTCCTGGTCCAGAAATGGAGTTGAGAATTAGAGGCACAAAAGGTGAAAGTCATGGGTTAAGATAAGAAAAAATTGCTGGAAACAAAAATGAAGTAAAAAAGTGAAGAACAGCAGAACAATAATAACAATGGAAGGTATAAGACAAAGAAACAGAGATGATTTACATGGAAAACTGCAACAAATACCAACCAGTCCTTCCCCACTACACCACCTTTTTCCCTCAGGAGGGGAATGTAAGAGAAAGTCCCTTTCCCTCACCTTGGCAATGATGTAAGATGATATCAAATAACATTACAGTCTTGGCTACAGCCCCTCCCAATGATTTTGGCTGAAACAAAGACAAGGATAATAGCATCTTTTTTAGAAGATCTACAGGGCCTCTAGTCACGCCTGTCATGATGTTTGTTTTTCTGTTTTTGTTTGTGAAGTTCTCCTTGACTACATTTATTGCACCAGATGGCAAGACAGAAGACTGATGGATGCCTATTACCATCCTGAGACACAGTTGTACTTGGCCAATGCATCTTTCAGATTACATCCAGGCCACCAGTAATGTAGTTCAGAGCTTTTAAGCAAGAACATTTTCTCAAAACCAACCCTACTTTAAATAAATCTGTGTGAGATGACATGGGGTTCTCCTTTTCTCATCTCAGTGGACAGTGCACTCCAGGATGTCTACTTTATTTTTCTACATTTTTTCTGAAGGAGTGAATGCATTTCCAGTGAGAGCTGATCTAAGTTGTTTCCAGTGTTGGACAAATTAGACAGACATTATTAGGGCTCACGCTGCTGTGTCAGACAAGTGTGTAGGTGTTTCTCTGAGAACATTCTTTTGATCTCAACATTTACTGGATTCCTCCATGGAGCACCTGCCCCATGAGATTTTTCATCAGTGGAAGCACCTACAGTAGGAATTACTGGCACTACAATAATTCAGAAAAAAATAATTATAAAACAACAGCCTGGGGTGCACTCTGTCAGGTCAGCCACTGCTGGTAAATCACCTTTGTCGTGTATAGAAGACATATTTTTAAGCTTTTGATGAAGGAATCAAGCTATTGACATGCTATAATTTCTTCAAAATGTATTTTACATTAGGCATCCTGTGACTTGCCCATCCTTACCTCTGCTTTGCATTCTCATTACATATTTAGGTCCTATATCACACTCTATTTCCTCAGTATGAGGCAGAAGATCCTAGTGATCTCAGTAGTGATCAAAACTGATTACAATTTCATTGGCACCTAGAACGAAGCCTACTGGGGACAACTTGTCTGAAAATATTCTAGTTGCTACCCTTCTTAGTCAAGTCTTTTTTTGCAGCAGATATGACAGGAGAGTTGTAGTTTCATTTTATTTCCCAGACAATGTTACAGGCAGCTTTTAAGGCTTAAAGATGAGGAGGATTAATAATGTGGTTATCTGTGATAAATCATGTGAATTATTCAGGAAAGTTATAATGGCCAGGTTTTTGTTCATTTGGTTCTAGCTTTTTGGATGTTTTGGCATGTTTGGAAAAAAACAGTGGTTGATAGGCATATCAACATACAATAAAAATAAATATATTTCTTATTTTGGGATCCATAACAAAAAAAATGACATAATAATGAAATAGAGGAGCAATATACATGTGCCTTTGTAAACAGCATAAAAGACTGTTTGCAGAACCATGCATATTACAGCAGCATATAACAAAAGTTTTATGAATCTACACCCACATTTTCCATTTTGGATTTATCAGCAAAAGCTTGCACTTCTGGGATTAAAAAATCCTCAGGTAGGCTTGTGACATTCACGCTTCTCCATTACACGGATAAACTGATGGTGCTACTAAGGAAGAGGACACCTGTGCCTCCTTCAGGCTCCTGTCTCATGTTCCTAGAGAGAGACAGGGCCACTCCTGACTGTTCAGATTGCCACAGATGTTTTAAACTTTTATCAGGAGCACAGTGAGGACAAAAGCACCCAATTAAAAGAAAAGATTTACTTGTTCCTAGAAATCAACTGTTTGTGCAGGTTGTGCATCAGAACAATTAGCAGAGATTAGACTAACATTGAACCAAACTAGAAGTCAGATAAAATAAGTAACTGACCTGAACACAAGGCAAACTGCTTTCTGTCAGCCCCCTGTGTCTTTTATTAGATGATACCTTCCAGTTCCTCATTTACCTCTTGGTAGAAAGTTTTAAACTCATCTTGCAATTTTACAGGTTGTCATTACTGGCAGCATTAGCCCATAAAGACAGGTGCAAAGGAGAAGCAGTGGAGGCTAACACATGTAGGCACAGTCCCACATACTCACACATGTCTAGCTGCAGACTAGAGATACTCTTTGTACACAAAGATATTTTCTGAAAAATAGCCAGTAGCAGTCTTAAAATAAATGGGTTCCTCTTAAAAGATTGTGGGCAAGCAGAGGCATAAAGAACAATAAATTATGAGCCTGAGTGGTGAAACCTAAACCATGAAAACCACAGAATTTCCTACTCAGAATATGCTTGGTATCCATAGGGAGAATAATCTGATGGAAGTTGTGTGCTCTGAAGAGTAGTGCTGCTAGAATAAATCTGTTTTCCCATTCATACTGGGATGTCTGAGGAAGTACAGAAGTTTGTCTGTATGGAGAGAGTTAGGGAAAAATGATAAGATACTGCATCTACACTGGGTTGCTGGCTGAGCCAGAAATCCACAATAGCACAGCAAGGTGCTAGACCAGATGATATCAAAATGTTTCCTTCAGCTGAGAATTTTGAGATTCATACAGTAGAAAGTAGCTTTGGAGGAACCCACATGTTCAAAGCCTCAATTTAGCTCTGGATTCAGGCTCAGCTCTATAGGAATGAAAAAGCTACTTTTCTTCAAAACAGAAGCACTGTACAGATCATGCTAAGCAATGAACTGTCTACTTTCTGCAGAGGCCAGCTTACTCTACTACTTTTTCTAGGCTTATTTTGTCTAAAAATCATAGCACTGGGGGGCCTATTTTCTTGTGAGATCTCAAGTACTTGAGTGTTTTCTGCATTGTCACATTTGGATACACCCAGGGAAACAAGAGGTGGGCTAAAATGGATGTTTTTAAAATTCTTTCAGATCAGAAAGAATTCTGCTTCTGTTTTTCTGTTGAATTTGACATGTGAATACAGATTAGGGACACTTATTTTATCTTCTGCTTTCTTAGCTCCAGTTTGCTTCTAATCAGTGATGCATTGTCCTTGGCAGATGTTCAGAAACTCCTAATCTTATCTTAGCTTTAAGAAGGTTCATTTCTGTGATACTGAACACAGCTCTGGGCAGGTGCGCAGGCAAGGGGAAAATAAGGTGGGTCTTTGTGATCTTGTGTATTTTTGATTAAATTATTGCATATTGTAAGGGTTAAAGGGAACATGTGGGTGCTACTAACAATCATTTGAAAACTATGCTTAATTTCACCAAAAACTGTGAGTGTACTCTGCTAATTTATAACATGTCCCAGCTGGTTAGGTTGGCCACTTTACTCCTCAGCTCCAGAGCAGCTGCAGCATTTGGCTTTGGTCCTGCGAAGCCAGGGGTTTTTCTGGAAGAAACTGCCTGTTTGCAGGACAACTGTGTAGCCTGGGCATTGCACATTGGATATCCATGTGGCTCCAGGAAGCCAGCCCTTCAGGCAGAGGCTGTCTTATGGGAGGATATGGACTATTAAAAACAGAACCCAAATCAAACAGCAAACTTGACAAAGGAGAAATTTGGAGTAAGCTATATTTCTGCAGAAATAAGTCACATTGGTGTTCGTATTGATTTGTATTCTAATAGCTAAGGCTGGTAGCTTTAGCATTAAGAACAGAAGTGAGGAAGAAGGTTTGTTCTCTTAAAGAAAAAAACATGAAAAGAAAGAAAAAAAACAGTAGTACTGGCTGATGGGTGTTACACTGCCAGAGAGGATTCTGAAGCCCCTCTAAAATCAATAGTGATTTAAAGCACAATAAATAGTGGATATCTTTCCTGACTGTTCTTTGTACTCATGCGGAACCACTGGAATTTAAGATAGGAAAAGACCAGTTATGTCAACTAATTTATATCCTACCATGAGGGGAGCACTTGGTCTGTTAACATGAGATTTTGACTCAGACTTTAATTCCTCAAAATCCCATGCCCATACACTGACTACAGCCGCCACTACTTAGACATTCACAAATCTAGTTCAATGGAGGGAAGAGAGCTTGTGATTTGTTCCATTTTCTGTCTCCATGCCAGATAGGAGCACACATGACTATGTGTATTTTATTACCATCATCATATTTTTCCACTCTAATCTAAAGATGCTTTTTGTTTTGGGTTTTGTGCTGGTGCCATATATTTAACATATACTGGTGCCATATATTTAACAAAACAAGAGAACAGATCTCTTGTTAATTCCTTTGCCTCACTGGGTGATACATTCTATGGTTAATATGAAAGTTGCTTGTTTTCAACTCTGAACCAGCATTTTCTGATGAAGATGTTCAAAATTAGGCTGCTTAAGTGCATGCTCTGAGACCTAGATAAATTGGCCTGATTTTTAAGGGTACTGATCTCCCATAATTTCCATGAAAGTCAACAGCAGCTAGAGAATTCAGGCATTAATCAAGTCAATTAATTAGGTGCCTGAATATGTATTCAGGTTCCTAATTTAAGTATTGGATGGTGGATAATGTTCTGAAGGCTGCAGCACAATTACTGAGTTCCATCTTTCTCTTTCAGATAAGGTCTCAGGCTTCATATGAAAAGCATGGCACCTGAAATATAATCAGTCCTGTTTCCTGAACTTTCCATTTTTCTATCATAGTGTGTTACAATGGGACATCTAGAAGGGTATCTGACTCGACTTTTTTCTTTTTATTAAGAGTGAAAACATGATTAAAACTAGCCAAATAGTGTGAGAATCTGCATATATTTCTTTACACTTGTAAATGAATTTGATTTTGTGCTCATTCTTGTCTCATGTAAGTGTAGCAGCAACTTATTATCTGCTAGACTTGTTCCAAATAACTGATCTGTTAAGAATAGTTCTAAATATGTCTTTAATTGAGTGTGCAAGTCANATTAATAATAATAATAATAATAATACCACCCCAAAATAACCCCCCAACAAAACCCATTATGCCAGATGAGAATATGGTCCCTGAACAGGCTGAAGCGGATCAAAAGTCATTCCATTCCATTCCATTCCATTCCATTCCATTCCATTCCATTCAATTCCATTCCATTCCATTCATTTCCACTNTGTCTTATGGGAGGATATGGACTATTAAAAACAGAACCCAAATCAAACAGCAAACTTGACAAAGGAGAAATTTGGAGTAAGCTATATTTCTGCAGAAAAAAGTCACATTGGTGTTCGTATTGATTTGTATTCTAATAGCTAAGGCTGGTAGCTTTAGCATTAAGAACAGAAGTGAGGAAGAAGGTTTGTTCTCTTAAAGAAAAAAACATGAAAAGAAAGAAAAAAAACAGTAGTACTGGCTGATGGGTGTTACACTGCCAGAGAGAATTCTGAAGCCCCTCTAAAATCAATAGTGATTTAAAGCACAATAAATAGTGGATATCTTTCCTGACTGTTCTTTGTACTCATGCGGAACCACTGGAATTTAAGATAGGAAAAGACCAGTTATGTCAACTAATTTATATCCTACCATGAGGGGAGCACTTGGTCTGTTAACATGAGATTTTGACTCAGACTTTAATTCCTCAAAATCCCATGCCCATACACTGACTACAGCCGCCACTACTTAGACATTCACAAATCTAGTTCAATGGAGGGAAGAGAGCTTGTGATTTGTTCCATTTTCTGTCTCCATGCCAGATAGGAGCACACATGACTATGTGTATTTTATTACCATCATCATATTTTTCCACTCTAATCTAAAGATGCTTTTTGTTTTGGGTTTTGTGCTGGTGCCATATATTTAACATATACTGGTGCCATATATTTAACAAAACAAGAGAACAGATCTCTTGTTAATTCCTTTGCCTCACTGGGTGATACATTCTATGGTTAATATGAAAGTTGCTTGTTTTCAACTCTGAACCAGCATTTTCTGATGAAGATGTTCAAAATTAGGCTGCTTAAGTGCATGCTCTGAGACCTAGATAAATTGGCCTGATTTTTAAGGGTACTGATCTCCCATAATTTCCATGAAAGTCAACAGCAGCTAGAGAATTCAGGCATTAATCAAGTCAATTAATTAGGTGCCTGAATATGTATTCAGGTTCCTAATTTAAGTATTGGATGGTGGATAATGTTCTGAAGGCTGCAGCACAATTACTGAGTTCCATCTTTCTCTTTCAGATAAGGTCTCAGGCTTCATATGAAAAGCATGGCACCTGAAATATAATCAGTCCTGTTTCCTGAACTTTCCATTTTTCTATCATAGTGTGTTACAATGGGACATCTAGAAGGGTATCTGACTCGACTTTTTTCTTTTTATTAAGAGTGAAAACATGATTAAAACTAGCCAAATAGTGTGAGAATCTGCATATATTTCTTTACACTTGTAAATGAATTTGATTTTGTGCTCATTCTTGTCTCATGTAAGTGTAGCAGCAACTTATTATCTGCTAGACTTGTTCCAAATAACTGATCTGTTAAGAATAGTTCTAAATATGTCTTTAATTGAGTGTGCAAGTCAGGCAGCAAGGTTACACAGCTACCTGAAGGAGAGGAAGAATGAAGATATGGGGTTTCTTTCTTTTTAATTGTTTCTCCCCAGGAGTTTAGGTCATGTAAAAAATTATCTCAGCGGAATCCTGTTCTTAGACAATCTTGGTCAGGATCCATATGGCACTGGGAGAAGGCTGTGAAGAAAGAACGAGACAAAGGCAGATATGAGGTCTCAGTGATAATAACTACATTAAATAATATTAGGATTAAATTGGAGCCTGAGGCCTTGGGAGTATGGACACTTGTGGGACCCTGCCGAGTCTGAGAGAGGCTCAGAGATAGTTTATTGTTGAACTCTAACTGATAGAAGTAGCTATGTGAGACACAGTAACAGTAACAAATTAAATTCTCTGCTTTCATAGTTCCAAGTAAAGGGACAAAAGAAAAGAAGAGAAAATAGTAGAAGTAGTAATATTATTATTATTATTATTATTATTAATAATAATAATAATAATAATACCACCCCAAAATAACCCCCCAACAAAACCCATTATGCCAGATGAGAATATGGTCCCTGAACAGGCTGAAGCGGATCAAAAGTCATTCCATTCCATTCCATTCCATTCCATTCCATTCCATTCCATTCATTTCCACTGTTTGTGAATCTTGCATCAAAATAACTTTGCTGCTGCCTATGTCTTTTAAATGCAAAGGCTGAGCCTGAATGTTCAAATGCCTTTGTCAGCATTAAATTTTAGTCAATTAATGAAATAATAAGATGGATTTCTAATGATATATTAGATTTTGAAATCAGCATCTTTGTTGATTACATATACAAACCATTCAATCAAAGAAAAAGATCATCTGGCATATTTTATTCCCGACTATAGGATGAAATATTAATTTCTAATTAAAATAGGAGCTGGGAAATAATATATTGCTGCAGAAGGTAAATAATAATTTCAAATAAGCAAATGAACATATTGTGGTCATTTTGCAGGTGGACTGTACACAGTCCAGCATTCAAGGAAAAAAATTAATCATAATAATTATTTGTCAAGCTCTCATAAAAATTGCTCTCTGTTTCAAAAAAAGATACCGGAATCACCTCACATTCTCTTCTATGTTGCTTTTTCTAGAATGAATATGCAATTTAATGTTATGTCCTAACCATCTGAATTAGCATAGATTTTTTTTAAGCCAAAACTACTTCTGACTTGTTGGATTCCCAAGCTCAGGATCAATATCAGAGTTTTATTGATTTCCAGTTTAAAGCCTTGTGTTATCATGTTTGAGTATCTGACCATAATATGCCACTGTATTTCCATCCGATTTCCTGGTCAATTCCATGAGCCTTCCAATATGTGGTCACAGCACTTTAATCAGGGATGGACTTCCATAAGCTAGAATGGCTGAATATTGATTTTTATGATCTGCAAGCAGATGAAATATCTTTACAGCTTACTTACTTTGTGATGGAGTTAATTCCAGACATTTTAATTAGAGTGTGAATAAAAATGAATGTCCATAATTTTATTACATTATGGCATTTTTAAGTATACCTCTGGTTTGGCACATGACTGCAGTCATGAAAATGAGGGCACATAAATACAAAGTCATGCTTCTTTTCAAACCATTGAAACTGATGCTTACTTACAAACCATTGGAACTTGCTTGGGAGTATAAGATACAGGAAGTGATTTATTTCAAATAGGGGCAGTTATTTTCTTCTGTTTTTTCCCAGTCTATCAAGTCCAAAGAAAAGGAATTAAGATAATAGCCAAAACAAGGCAATCAAAAACCTCAAAATTAGCATTTTTGGCAGGGTTATTAAATCTTGCTTCATTGTTGAACATTCTGTGAATTGTACTTCTCAAGCTGATTTCATTGAAGTACACACACCAATATCATGGGGTATGAATCTCTTTTTTGTGCTTTGAAGTGGGCTGAGTTTTTTTCACTTTACACTGAGCTATACTTTGTAGATCCTTTCATTTCTATTTCATTAAAAAACAGTCTTCACTGCAGAGCTATTTCATCAAGATCATTCCAATAAAAGCTAGGAACAGGGGGAAGCACTACTAAAATGTCCTGCCAAGCCTTTAACAGTTCATGGCAATGAATGTGTACAGAAGAGGTTTCAAATGCCAGCTTGCAGGCTTGTTTAGAGAAGGAATCTCAGCATATCATCCTCATAGGGCCATAAATCCTATATTTTTTTTTGTAAGTAAAATTTCTTATGAGAAATTTTAGCCTAGTGGGAAGAAACACAGAGGCTACAGGCCATGTCATTCCCTACAGAATCTTTATTAGGCTGACGAGCTTCTGCTCTAAGTGGGTTTCTCCAGACCTGCATTTAACAGCATGTCCCCTTGTACATGAACTTGTGAATTTCTCTGCTTGTTACCTAGTTTCTTGCTCCTTTTCCCCTTGCTGTACATACTTTTGTAGACTTACATGCTTGCAACTTTTCAACTCTTTGATCAGTTTCTTCAGCTCTCAGTGATAGGAGTTATAAATGCATGGGAACAAACAATGGCAAAACCTGTGGTGCTGGAGAGCTACACCTTGCCAGGGGCAGCCTAATGAAGGAAGAGACAACACTCTCCTAGGGGTCCTGGCATGTAGACAGCCGTGCTGTTAACATGGCCCTCACGTGGTGCATTACATTTCCCTTCAAGTCCTTTCTTTGCTGCTAAACAACACAAAAGACAGAGCAGGAAATGCAGATTTATGGAGAAGGGGAAAAGAAACCTTTTCTCCAACACAGGTCTATTTTGCCCTTATGCCTCCCACTACAGTGATGCAGTTCTGACAAAGCCATGCTGGCAATTGCTTCAAAGGCCTCCAGCCTTCCTCCAGCCTCTTCCGAAGGCAGACAGGCTGCAGCATTGCACATCAGCTGGAAGTGCTTGTGAATATGTAATATCTCACCCAGACGTGCCCTGCCTGCTCACCCCTGCACTGTCCTGTGGCAGCAGGCATGCCCAATCTTCACATTCCCTTGAGGCTGCAGCCAGCCCTGGGAAGATGACAGTGTTCTCATTCCCTGCTTAGCTTCTCTGGGTCGAAGAAAGGAGACTGTGTACTCTCTTGGACAAAGACACATTAGAACACACCTTTATCATCTCCCTCAGGATAAGCATGGGTTATGTGCATTGTCACTTGTCGCTCCTCCTGGAGTCATAGAGTTGTGAAAGACTGAATGTTCCATCGGAAGAAGCAGAAAGAGCAGAGCGGGGAGCAAGCTTCAGACTCTTGTATCTGTTTAGCAAAGTCCGCAGACTGAGAAATGAAGGAGGAGTTTGAGATCAGTTTCCTTCTATTTTGCTCCCAAGTCATGTGGTGGATGGGTTGAACCCATGTATTCAGACTTGCCATAGGGCTGGCAGCACTGCTGGGTCTCCTTTCACCTGCCCTGTGCTTAGAGACTCTGACACTCCCTCTACATCTGATTAATGAGTGAGTCGTACAGGCATTTCTCCTCATAAGGTTTCAGCTTCACTGTGGCAATGTTGTATTTGTGTATGCCACAAATTGTTCCAGAGTCTTTGACACTAAGCTCTTAAAGCCCTAATGTGCTTACATAACATGATATGGAGAACCAAGAAAGTAAATTTAATTAAATCTTTCTCCACTCCTTCTGACACACCGGGAGATACAAAAGGAAGACACTTCCTTTTGAACACTGGGGAATAACATGGCACGCTCACAAAAGCAGCAAGGAAACTTTATATACACTTGTATAGCATATATAAAATGGGTACCAATCTTCTAAGGTTTAGGTATTAGACGTCTGAAATGAGGGAGAGCCTGTACCTTGATGGCTGAATTCACATCCTGGTTTCTTTCAGCCATGGAGTTGACATCTGTAAAAGATATGCTGGTAAAAATAATTTAAAAGCCCCAAATCTTTTAAAATTCAATATCAACTTTATTTCAGGTGAGGAAGTTTCATCAGTGATTTGACTAACTATGCTAGTGATAAAAAATAACCCTTTACATACAAATGTTGCTGCAATTACCAACCATCCTGTTGATGCCTTAGAGAATTCTAGCGCAAATTTTTGAGGAGCTTTTGCTGAACACCCAGCTTTCAAATGAGTGTTTCTAGTCTCTTCTCTCTAATTTTTTGCAGGAATGGAAATACACTAATCCCAATTGAAAAAAAAACAACATTCACCAGACATAACAAAGCAGTAGTATCTGAGAGTCTCATAGATTTTACCATGCTCAGAAAGAAAATAGCAGGGTATCTCAACTGGTTACTGTAACTGTATCCTAGCTTTTCAGGGAAAAATACATCGAATGTAATTGCATGAATTGAACCTCTTTGCTTGGGGAAATAAAAACCATTTAAAGAATGGAAGCAAAACCTTTCTGATTTAATGGCATCCTGAAAACAAAGTCCAAAACCCCATGAACTTCATTTATTGCTTCATGAGTACTGTAAGATGTTGAATGTTTATCAGCATGTTTCAAAATCTGGTGTAGAACCCGTTTATTGTAAGATATTCCTTCCTTTTAGCTTTTCCTGTGAAAGCTCTGCTTCCTCTCTTGCCAAAAGGTGGAGAAGCTTGCAGTTCTAGATGGAGAAATGCATTGCTTCCTATAGAGTGGCGACACGATGCTCAGGGGGAAGTTAAGGAAAGATCTTTTCTTATATAACAAGAAAACGTCCTTCCTCAGCCTTACCTTATGAATGGAGGAGCTCCGTCCAGCCAAACAAATAGTCCACATACAATGGGAATTGAGTTACCTCTTTCATCTTGTGCCTTTTGATAGCTCTGTCCTCCATGTATGGGAACCCTGTAAGGGATCTCTCCTCTCTTTCATTGTATTTAGCTACCTCTTGGAGTTGCCTCCCTGCTGCAAAGATGCAGACATCAGAGTGAGAAGTGGTAGCCATTGCACATATCCTGTTCTGTTTGAAAACGGTATAGTAACTGGTTTTCTGGGAATAGAAATCATAAAAGAAACAATAATTTACCATGATTGGATCATTTGTTGTAGGTTGAATGAAACTTTTATTATGGACTGTGAGAAATTTTTCAGCCTATCAATTCTCTCTCATAAAAATTGCAAATGATTTTTTAGTTGATAATGAAGTAACGCCTTGTCTTTTCTGACTATCTTTTGGCTTGGAAAATATGCTTCCCCCCCAGATAATTTTTCCACAAATTGTTGGTGGTCACATTAGCTTGTGCAAGAGACAGCAAAGTCATTGAGACAGCCCATGGCAAGTGGAACCCGTGGCCCTGATCCGCAGTTGCTTGTACTAGTCACCAAATAATATTTCCTGACCTTTTCCTCATAGGCAGTCAGCTACAGCTTGAAATGCCTTGGAAAGCAGGCAGTTATGTCCGAAAATAAAACCTTGGGAATTCTTGTTACTGTATACTTGATTGTGGGCTGGAAGAGGTTTTTGGATGTTTTCATATTGAATAAATTACTTGCCTGTGACTTGTTTTTGGACATAGTGAGTACAGTAGCAAGAACAAAAGTTCACTATTTACTGTTAAGATGTGCAGATTTTGTTCAGCCATACAGTATTAATGAACAGAACATATTTGTTATCAAAAAGGTGATACGAAGAGAAAAAAAACCAAAGGATGCACAGATTTCAAATACACCATCCTTGTACTTATCATATTTAGAGACATTATAACTTCTGGTTTTCATTTTGCAGTGCCTTGAAGTGAAATTTGTTACATAATTTTGTTGTTATCTTTGAAGTTAGATAATGTAAAAAGATATTACAAATAGAATATAAGAGGGAGTGAACTGGCAATGTCTCTAAAACATCTGAATCGATAATGGCAAATGAGTTAAAACAAATGAAACCCTTTCCAAAAATTATTTTATACAATCATAGTTTGGCATGGTTGTTGGAGGATTAGCCATTATTGAATGTTCCCATGTGCAGAAAGATAAGCCAGGGAAGAAGACTGACCTGTCTGAACAGAGACCTTTGACTGGAACTCAGGGTAAAAAGGAGAATTTATGGCATTTGAGGTAAGGATAATCCAACTCAGAAGGATGATAAGGATTTCATGAGGTTATGCAGGGAGAAAATTAGAAGGGCCAAAACTCAACTAGAATACAATCTGAGATACTGTCATAAAAGATATTAAAGGGTTTTGTGGTGGACTTGGCAGTGTCAGCTTCAGATTGGACTCAATAGTCTTGAAGTCCTTTTTGAACCTAAATTATTCTATAGTTCTAAATAAAATTAAAAATTTAAAAATTTCAAGGAATTGGTGACAAAACAGAAATGTAGAATTGGGTACATATTTGCTGCTATATGTACAAAGATAAAATCATAATTAAACATTTAAACATCTAATTAAAACTGTTCCAACTTTTCTAAGTAGCCAAATATCCTAAAATTAAAAAAAAAAAATCACCATTACCTAAGTTTGTTCATCACAAACTTAGTTAATATGCCATTTAGTTTCCAGAATAATCTTTAAGTCTTACCTTTAGGGTCCCAGACTTAAAATGACTGGTCAGTTCAAAAACCGCTGACCTTCTGCCTGTTCCTTGGAATATCTTATGACACAAATCCGTTGTGGTCAAAATTTGTCAGGTCTTTAGCATGAAACAGTGTAAGATATGTGACTTCCAGTGTTTTCCAAGGACATGCTATGACACTAGCACCTCCCTACACAAACCTGCACAGAGGAAGATGAGCAAATTCTTAGAGCCACTGGGGGTTCTTTTGTTTCACTGGAGTTTTTTAATTCCAGTTCTGTTGGGCCTGACCAGAGTTAATGCAGATTGTTAGGGGCTTTGTTCAAATGGCTCCAACTGCTGAGAGGCTTGAAGCATTGGCCACCTCTGTAGGAAGCTTCTTCCAGTGTTCGGCCACCCTGTGGTAAAGGCAGTGTATGTTGGGACAGAAGGGTGCATCAGGCCTCCACCATTTGTCCAATGCGTATGGATATTTGCTATGAGCCTGGGTACTGGTCTACCAGTTCACACCTGGCATTTTTTGGGGGAGCCCTCTTTACTCCATGGCATATGCAATATTTATTTAATTTCATTTCATTTTCCCAATGAATTTTTGCCCCAACTGTCCTTCCAGGTTTTGTGGGGATTTTGGGGGTTTTTCTGGTGTGGTTTGTTTGTTGTTGTTGTTTTTTTGGTTTTGTTTTTTTTTTTTTTTTTGTGTTTGGGTTTTTTTTGTGTTGTTTTTGTTGCTTTTTTTTTTTTTAATAAATTAGCACTTATATTGAATACAACCATCACCCATGTTGTAACTTACAACAAAGTTAAAATCTCATTTGGCCTTCCCATGAAGCATGGCAGTCCTGGAAAGGACCACTGCAAATTGAGAAAGCAGTATATACAATTTTTAATACCTTCATACTGATGAGTCTGTCAGGACCATAAGAAATGAAGGTAGATTTATGACAGCTGGTAACTTTTTATTTCACCCTAAATATTCAGCAGATGACCATAGCAAATCATAAAACTGTCTGTCTATTCTAGATGAAATATTATCCTTTATAACAATCTTGCTGAACAGATTTTGGCTTTTTAAGCTGATCAAGAGTCATTTATGAACAGACTGTGTTCTTTATCAAATGTGTGTGTTTGCTCAAAATTTGCCAACTGGCTAAATATTCATCAGATTCCCAAACCAAAATGTTTTTACATTTATTTCCATCACAAATCCTCTCCTGCCCTAACCTTTCTGAGGACTGCAAACAAGTAATACTTGGTGCTGAGTTTTATATTGAATATGAAGACACATCTGTTATCTTTACTTTCACATGATAGTTAACTCTTGTCTTGCCATAATTCCAATAGCATATTTTTTCTTTATTTCAGTCTGTCATCTGGGATTTGCAAAATACGCTCTCTTTTCTTGAGCACTGTTAGCTCCACACTGACTTCACAGCAAAAGCACTAAACACTAAATTCATGGCTGCTTCACAGTCACATCCTTCTAAGGACTTAGCTGAAGCTAGTATTAGTCAGCTGTGAGGTGCATTGTAGTAAATGGAAAGATTAACATTGAGTTTCATGAAAATTTAGACTCTTCCTTCCTTCTCCCTGTACTCTGGTATCACTTTTAGCACTATTGGAAGCATTTTTCAGTTGTGTGCAGCCAGGATGTGGTGTCTGGCTTTTTTGGGGGGTTCTGTTTGCTGGTTTTTTTCTTCTTTCCCTTTCTGGTTAGTAATGTATGTGTGTACGTGCCCTCATCCTCCAAGATTTACTGTCAGAAACAGAGACTGAAATCAAAACTGTGATAAAAAAATTGACCCAGACTACTGAGAAGCTTTAAAACTAAAATTATTAAAGGAAAATTTGCATTACATCCGATAGAAAATTAAGTAAGTATGATATTTAGGACATCTGAATTCTTCAAGGTCGTCCAAAAATTGATGGTCTAATTTGAGCGACTTCAATTAATCCAGTATTCACAACTTATGACTTACAGTTTTTCTTTGCTTAGTGAAAACTAAGGCATCTAAAACTTAAAAAAAAAAAAGGAAGAAAGCTAAAAAAAAAAAAAAAAAAAATTAGTCTTTGTAGATCAAGGATATTTTCTTCCAAGGGCTGAGAAACAAAATAAAAAGAAAAGTTTTACTGTTCAGAGTTCTGCTTTGCTCTTTGTTACATTTTAAAGACTTACTGGGGAAAAATACAACTTTATAGAGATGGCCCATGACAAATACAGTAATACTTTGGGATTTATTAAGAACTTGGTCTGTGATAACTTAATTGAACATTGTTTTGTCTCTGGCTGAACACAATTACATGATCTCTTTTGTTTTAAAAACCTACACATTTCTTACTGATTGTCTTAAGTGAATTTTACAAATTCAAATGCATAAGTGTATTGATAACTTATAACGATGAAAATGAAATAGAGTGGATTTTGACTCCAGGAAATTAAGGTTAGGGAAAGCTAGGCTTCTCATTCTGGATTTACTGGAAAATATCTTATTTACATATAAGGGGTTTTATATTACTGATCCGGAGACCATTCAGACAACTCACATGTTGCTTTTCTATTACAATACAATTATTTCTGTAGGTGACATTAGAGCAGTCACCTCTGCAGTGTGGGACTATGTGCTTGCAAACTTAATTTAGGTGTTCATTCCAAAATAGTCAGAAGCAAATCCTTCAACCATCAAATATTTATTCTCTTTGGAAGTATGCATATTATGATAATCCAAAACATGTTTTGCTGAGTGAATACATACTTAAAGGGAAATGGCCTTTTTTTAAGCATTGGCAAGTCCTGTTACTTATGTTTTCTACCTCCATCACCCACATGAAGACATGCCTCAGGAAATGCATGGATGCTATCCTTATTTCCTGCAAGCATTACCAATGTTTCTGCTCCATATTTTTAACTAATTAAAACATTGAGGAAGATCCGAGATAAACTTTCATCTGGTTTTTGTGATCTCTTCCACAACCCGCTGCTTAGAAGCTTCTCTAGAGGACTGCTGTGCCAAGCCCAGGTTCTGTCTTTCTCTCATTCACTTACGGACTGAGAAAAAATTCATTTTCTAGCTACAAGAAAGCAGAATCAGTGATAAATTCAGTGTGCTAATCCTATGGGACTAATCAGCTGATAAAACACATCAACAGATACTTTATTGAGACTATATATTAGCATAGACAGGCATATGGATGCCTAGGTTATGCTGTACATAAGTGAGGGTGCACATGCACTGGCATGCTTTCTGCTTTCCTCGGTGAATATTCTGTCATCTTGCATACAGGGTTTTATTCTTTCTGTGTTTCTCAACATGAATCTGAATGGTGTTTGTTTCATGTGATTTGAATGGGGGCTGTGCTTCTTCTCTCACAAAGTAAGTGGCAGAGACCTTGCCTCTGGAAAGGATTTCTTTCTGCTTTCTTTCAAGCTGCTCCCTGCTTGGTGGTGCAGGTGGTGAATTATGGTAGTGAGGAGCACATGAACTCATTCAGTCAGATTATGCTATATCCACAAACCTTTTAAAATTCACCTTCACATCTGTTTGCTATGTTAAGCTCATCTGGAAAATAGTTACTGGGGCAAAATTTTCTTGCCGAGCTGCAATGCAACTCAGGGAAAGTAAGATAGACATCCCTGCATTTGGGATCTCTGCTGTCCTAATGAATTCCCAGCTGAAATTTCTGAGTTTTAGGGCAAACAAACTGAGAAGACCTAACAAATCAGAGCCTTTTCCAATGATAAATGTAAGTCCATGGTTTGATTTGAAAGCCGTATCATAGCTACATTAAGGTAAGGAACTATTTTTTAAATTGAAAGTTTTAGTGAACTTGCAGATTTTTACCTCCTTTCAATATATTAAAATGACAAATATCTTCTCCATCCTGGGCTGGAGAAGTGGCAGTTAACACTTTGTCTCTCACACATCCTACTTCCCTGGTGTCCACAAGGTGTTACTGAGACAAAATAACAGAGGCTGGATTGCAATTGCCGGTTAAACATCGAGTAATGTGGGAGGCCTGCAGATAAAAGCAACTTGCAGTTTGGAACATATTGTGACTGAATGACTCAAGGGAAGAGAAACAAAACCAGGAGGTTTCTTACTTCCAGCTGTCTCTGCAGCGCAGGTCTGCAGTGCCTTGGGGTCGGCGCTGGCAGTGCTCTGCAGCAGTTCAGCTGGCAGAAGGCAAGCAAGGAGCAGCCCAGGACCCCGCAGGGTCTGATGAGAAGTGCAGCCCAAAACCAGCACCCTCTGACAGCGCCAGCCCAGCTGCAGATCAGAGGGAAAACCTATGTGTAGAGAAAACCTCTGCTGCCACGTTGTTTCTCATCAGAGGAAGGAGACTTCAATGTCTGCTCTGGCTGCAGTTACACAAAAACTCGGTGTCACAAACTTTGGCTGACTTTCTGTAGCAAAACCATACTGACATAGGTAGATAAACCACTTTTAAATAAAATGACTGTTTCTGATAATCCAAGAAATGATGCTGATTTACGTCGTTTATTTATTAACAGTGATAACGACATTGCTAGCTTGACCCTCAAAAGCATGAGATTAAAAAAAAAAATCTTCAAATGTAACAAAAAGGATTTTTTAAATTTTCAAGGAAACCACTTACAAAAACTGTTCCAGTGGAAATGTATCTTCTTGCTTAATCTTCCCTAAAATAAATAACACTGTGGAATCACAAGGAAAAATTCAAAAAATAGCAAACAAAAGATGACAACTTGATTAAACAGGTGCTTTCTCATGAAGCATTTCACTTTTAATGAATTCAAGATTTCTGAGGTGGTGATGGGCAAGTGTTGTATTTAATTATTTCTTTAAAATCCCTGACTGGCACCTTATTTATGCCTCTAAAGCTTTATAAGAGGAAGAAGGAAATCCCTTTTTATATACAACTGCTTTTTCATATTTTCATGTAATTTCATCTTTCTTTATAATAACACTTTTTTTCTTACTATTGTAGGCAATGAGAGCTTAGAAGAAAATTATGTGCAGGACAGTAAAATGGGATTTGTCATCAATGCAATATATGCTATGGCTTATGGGCTACAAAATATGCATCATTCCCTTTGCCCCGGACATGTTGGACTGTGTGATGCTATGAAGCCAATTGATGGCAGCAAGCTCTTGGAGTTCCTCCTCAAATCCTCATTCATTGGTGTTTCTGGAGAAGAAGTTTGGTTTGATGAAAAAGGAGATGCCCCTGGAAGGTAAAGAGGTTTCATCTCAACTAATTAAACCAGAGGGTGGGAAGTGGGAATGTTACTGTGTTTGCTGACGTAGATTTCTTTTGCTTTTATTCTGAAACATAAAGCATGGACCAGTCTTTCCAACAGTCAGGAATAACACTGGTAACACGTGGTATCTTATATTGGGATAGGAACTACAGTAGAGCCTATCAATTTCTAGCACTGCAGGAGATGAAAAACCTTGTAACTCACAGACTTCTGGTAGGCAAGGTATTATTTGGTCTCAGTATCAGGGTTTTAGAATGTGTAAAGCCTAATACAAATGACTGGAATTTAATGAAGCATTTACCTGATGAGGTTTTGAATAGAGGGCTGTAGAGCAGATCCTTTTCCAACTGGAGCTCTGCTGAAACCTTGCCAGAGACTATTTAGTGTTGATTGGTAAGCTCCTTTATGATCTCCTTAATTTGTTTCACTCCAAATAGAATCACATCATTCCTCAAATTTAAAGATAGGTCTGTGTAGAGCAGGAGAAATAATAGGGGGGTTTTGGCAGAAATTTCTGTGTTTCACTCATTTGGGGTCTGGTCCCAGCTGTGGCACCTGCTGTTGTTTAGCCCCCCCCACCCCCCAGCATACACAGGATATACCCAAGCAGTGAGTAAGGCAGCACCTTTGTGGACTTGGATATCACCTTTCTCTGCTTATGGGAGCAAACTGACAGAGAGCTTTCCTTTCATTTAATTTTGTGGGTTCTATTTTAACATATGGGGTTTTTTTTGTTTGTTTGTTTTCTTTTTTATAAATACATTTAATTCAGCTGCTGAAGTACAAAATCCATTATTAATTGAAACCTATCCAGGGATTGCTTCACTGAAGTTTGTTTTCCTACTGAGCTGTTAAAGTGTTATAAAAGGCTCTCTCACTCCATCTTTGGGCTTATTGCATAAGTGCATCTGAGTGCCAAAACCACAGAAAGGGAGGGCTCTGGAGCAAACAAGAATTTTCATGTCTTTTCATGCCTCCAAAGAGTATTCATAAGACACAATGCTCTTAAAGCAACTCTTATCTCTAGTGCTAGGTCTTATTAGTAAAACTGGCTAACATTTTACCATTTTCTATATTGTTATGTTTTTTCTATCACCATAATTAAAGAGTTTGTTACATTTAATTAGTAACAAAAAGCTAGTCTTGTTGAGCGTCGACTTCAGAACTTTTTAGTCAAAAACACAGATCAGTTAGGTTAGGCTTTGAAAGCAGAAGCAAGCAATTCCCTTATATTTGAACACATACTTATTGACACAAATGCATAAATCAAGTCTTTGCACATATAATTTAGATAATACAGATAAATTACTGCTTAGTGTAGCTTTATGCTTTTTGCACACTATTTGTATCCATAAAAACATTACTCCAGCTTTGCATATGCTGCATTTTCTGTTAGCTATTTAGTTTGATGTTTAGATGCAATTTTCCAATTTTAGCCTAATTCTTATTTATTATTTTGTCACCCAAGAGCATTTCCACAACTCTCATCAGTACCAAGCACAGAATTAGATTGAACAGCAGCTGAATTCAAAACATAAGAGAGTTTATATCAGGACATTTCTCTAAGCATGCTAGAAGGATAGAATTTATTCCATCCCTCATGTTGGTCTATAGCAAGTTTCATTTTTCTTGATTCCCTGGCCTACATAGAATTTGATGGGTTATTTTAGGTGGCGAGGTTTTTTTTGTTATTGTTCCTCACTTGTATTTTCACAGTTGGAACTAGCAAGTTTGGGCAAGGAAATTCAATTAACCTTTTTGTTATACCTTCTGTAATCCTTGGATCAATCTGTGGCATTTATGACATGGGAAATATGGTATTAGAGAATGGCTATGTATTTATGAACTGTGTTCTGCGCAGTCTGTCAGATCCTTGTATGGCAGCAGTAGTTTAAGAGAATCTTCTGTAGCTTCAGACTAGCTGTAGTGTGGAAAGTCTCTTTGTGGATCAGTGAACAGACCATAGCACTGTGTCAATACCCAAAAGAGTTTTTGTTCCTCAGCAAAATGGAAAGATAAACACCACATACAATACCTAAATATAGCAAAGTCAACCTGCTATGAAATTTCCTAGGTTTTTGGCTTTCCTATGCAAGTGCAAGAATGTCACACAAATGTGTAAAAACTTCTTAGATATCTTGTCCTCAAATCATGTGGGCAAATCAACTTCACAAGGTGAAATGATATTCCTTCTTAGAAGGCAGCAACCTTTCTCATAATATTCAAAATCTGTGATGTTCTTTTGAGCAATTGATTCCCAAAAACTCCTAATTGTCATCATCACGAGTAGAGCAGACGGAATTGCCTGTGGTTGTTTGTCTGGNTTTAGCTAGTTAGGGCAGAGAATTGGTTTTTTTTTTTTTGGTTTTTTCCCCTTTTTTTTCTTCGGGACTGTTTGAAACTGCTCCGGACTGAAAAGCAGAGAAGAGCTGAAAGATTTCCTCCCCCCCCCTCCCCTTTGGGGCTGGGGACGACAGCATTCTTCTCCAGCGCCAGAGGGACTGATAAAAACTGAGAAAGAAAAACTGAATCTATGGCAAGGACTTTTTTTTCTCAATTTGCCATCTCACTTCAACTAAAGGTTTTATTGTTTCATATTGTTTTCTTTTGTTAAATAAATAGTTTTTTCCACTTTTCTCTAAAAGGTCTCTTTCCGGACCAGTTGTGGGGGGGAGGGGTTGTTTGGGTCCTATTCGGAGGTTCCCTCCCAGAATTTGCCCTAAACCGGGACACACTCCCATAATGTGATGTTTTCAAACCAGTGCAGCTTCATGAAACCTTCACCTTTTGTTGAGATAGAACTCTTTTCCTATCTCAGGCTCAATTCATGGTTTCAAGGTTTTATCAAAATGAGATTGGAAAACACAAAGCACATAGCCAAAGGTGTATTTCTCCTGTGAAGAATCTTTTCTTTGAATATCTCTTATGCAGAAATATGAAGCAAACCTTTATTGGAAGGGCACTGTAATGGGTTAAAATTCAACAACCGGGCGGAAACACCAAAAATATGTAGTGGTTATCACATTCGCCTAATTTTCATTTTAGTGGAATAGGATTAAAAGAAAAGCAAAACAGGTTCAATTCAAAAATAGAAACAGATTTATTAACATACAGTAAAGGTAAACAAACAAAAACCAACTACGAAACCCTCTCAAAAACAACCCCTCTTCCTCCCTAGCAACAATCTACTTTTCCACGAAAAACAATGCAAAGGGACAAAACATCAGAACTCTTAAGTCAGCATCACTTAATAAAATAGTCTTTCATTCAGTCTTTTGAGAGAGACAAGTCCCTGCTGATTCTTCTGGTAACTTTCCACAAGAGACACAGTCTGTTTGTGGCTTCCAGCTCTTATAAACGCAGCCCGCCCGACACTG
>WBMY01002809.1:375966-484502 GCA_013397315.1 Donacobius atricapilla | reverse complement strand
ATCTCCCCCTCTCTGCAGCATCCGCCGAGCTCAGATCCTCTAGATCGCCCGGCTATCCGGAGGGCCGGCCCCGATCCCGGCCCCTCGGCCCATGTTACCTCATGGCTGGGTCCGTGGAAAGAGGGCGGGTCTCCCAAGATTCCTGTTTTTAAGCGGTGTCCCAGGGGGTGTACACTTTTTACCTGATTGGCCAGCTTAGCTATTAGTTCCAAAATGGATTAACAATTGGTTTTTCCTACCATTTATGCTAAACCAATACAGGCACAAATGCAGTCATTTAGCTGAGTGCACTGCCTCTGGGAAAAAATGACACGGATATAACTCTGGAAACTCAGCTGCATGTGCTCGCTATACTGTCATTAAGAACATGCTGGTAAATTTGCTGCACTTTTTACTTTCACTGAGTAGCTCCCATTTCCTTTCTCTGTAGTAATCATATCACTCAAATTTCCAGAAATGGCTGGAGAAGGTGTGAAGGATGCAATAGTCAACACAACATCCTTCTCTGGGATACAGAGATATCTTTTTAGCTCTGGTCTATTCTAGGTAATTGCTTTCTTTTATCTTGTGGTTGGTATGAAGAACCTTACCTCTCTAGAAAAAACAATTTGCATAAACCTCTGGCTATAAAATGTTTGTGACAACAGGCAGGAGAGCTTTCAGCCCCTACAATGAACTTTTGATATGTGGAGAAACATTTAGGTTCACAAACGAAGAGAAAAATTCCACTTTACATTTAATCTTAACTAGACTTTGACATAAAACCATGTAAGTCTATTTAGTTCAAAATTTCCAATAGCTCAGGCCTCAGTCATGACAACACTACCTCCTCCAATGTTTTGAGTAAATAATCAAATTTTACCTTATGCAAAGCCTTCAAACTTGGAAGTAAACTTTTTTTTCAAATATGCATTTTTGTTTTGGAGTTGGGATTCATGGGTGGTTATTTCATCCATTTACATCCCAGCATTTCTCTTTTCTGTCCTGTCTTCCAGGATAGCTGAAGTTACCTTTTTCCATAGCCATAATACCAAACTGGTACTACTGTTTGCTATCTCATTTTAACTAGAGTAAGAGTGTGCCTGTGACCACTGATTTGTATTCTGGCTTGCCTTACAAGTAACTTTTTCATATGACACCATCTATTGGGTCACTTCATTTCCCAGTATACCAGAGAGCTCGCTCTTATATTAAAAGAAGGATTAATTTCCTTACCTGCTGAATGTTTTAGTGGCTTCTTTAAATGCCACCATATGTGTGTGAAATACACCTGCCTCCAAGAAGTCTCACTCTCTGAGAGCTTCACAACTCTTGTCAAACCCACTTCTTTTGGGGTCATAATTTTTAGCATGGACACAGTCCAAAATTGTTGAAATTGTATGTACATGAGCAAGGGGGTGGGAGGAGGTACTCCAGCACTGAATTTTTGTCTTTGCTCAAATAACAGATTTTTCATTAAGAAAAAGAAGGAAAGGGTAAAGAACTTAAGCACATCTCCATACACCAAGTGTATTTGCTAGAACGCATTTTTCCGCTTAAAATTCAAGCTGCATATCAAAGCTGCAAACATTGTACTACAACTTGTCATAACGCTAGACTGTGTAAGAGCTTTTAATCTAGATACTTTATTCTTTGACAGGTAACCTATAGGAAAGTGAATAGTATTACAAGAACACAGGAGAAACTCTTAATTGATATTGCATAAATGTCACTCTGTGCCTTACAATATATTTTCGTAAAAATGAAAAAAAAATGTGAGTGGGCTCAAAAATTCCATTAAGGGAATGTAAGGTTTTAGTAATCCTTTATTCCCCTTCCTAAATTAATTTTCCAGCCCAGAGTAACTGATTTTGTATCAGTCTAATATAAGGTCAAAATAAAATCCAAGTACATTTTCCTTGCTAGAAAGAGGCATGCACATTCCTGCTGAGCTTTACTCCTATCTGTTGAGTATCCATTATGAAATGTCTGACTCTCACTGCTTCTTTGTTAACCTGATTCTTCACAAGCCTGGAAGCAGCATTTCTTATTTTAGGTATTTCATTTAGAAGAACTGGGATATGAGAAGCAATTGTTCGCTAATGAATTTGAAATTTACCCCTCTCCTAAGCAATGCCTTGATTAGTGGCCAATTCCCCACCAATGGAGCTGCCTCCTGCTTGGAGCTCCATTGAGCTCAGTGGCAGGGGCCCCTTTTCAGATGTGATTCAGTGGAGCTCTGCAGTGGCACTGGCATTATCTGAACATGCATATTTGCAAAACTGAGGTCTAATTACAGCTGCAAATAAATCATCTTTAACTAGAGAAACCCCAAAGACTTAGTTAAGAAAATTACTCTGCTCTACCCTAGAGAATAATTCTAGCACCTCTTTCTTCTGTGAAGGGCAGAGAGAGTTGAAATTCTGCATATTTGAACCTTAAAATGGAAAAGAAACAAATGGATGTCTCTCTTTGCTAACAACCAAACATCTCAATTTTATTTGTGGCTCATACTTGCTTACCTTACCTTTCATTCTTAAAGCATGCACAGATTAGCAACTCCCATTATAAACAAAAGGTTTTTTTTTCTCCAGAAACTGAGACAATCCAGTAGAGAAGAGCAAGGCAGTAAATCCCAGGCTTGAAAAATATAAAATGCTTTGTTATTTTCAACTCTAATGCTGATTCCTTGTTGTCAATGCTCTTTCTCTTGTCATTTATTAAACAAGGGCCTCCCCCTTCTCATCTTAAGAGACCAGGCTGTGGGTTTAGCCTCTTTTGTGGTTCTTGCTCTCTTTACACATGCCAAAATTCATTCTTCCATTCTTGTTTATTTCCCACTAAGAATCAAGCTACATTGTATGGGTAAAAGGATGAATATAAAACTCATCGATAAGGGATGTACACATATCAGTTCCAACACGTTGAAGGCAATGGGGTAGGCTGGGTGGTTACTGTAGCAGTTGTTTACGCTTCCCTTACCTTAGTCTTGGAAAGTACACTCCTACCTGCCTAGGGTGAGGAAGTAAATGTTGTGGCTGAGGTGCTAACTTTTCCTGACAGCATCACTGGGCTGCATAATACGAATGGCTGAATTTAGAGCTTACAGCTAACTTATGGGAAACCAGTTCAGTTGGTTTGAGCATTTCTGCTTAAGAGCTCCTATTACAGTCAGCCTGCATGGAGACACCAAGTGAAGGTTAACGAAGTTTTGACAAATTATTTGAAAACACAGCATCCAGACATTGCCTACATGTGCATCTTCAGCAGGGTTTACTGTCTTGGGTGTACAGTTTTTCCTGGACACACAAATTTTACCTACAGTTTTATGCAAGCAAGGCAGGCAATCAGCAATTGCGTGTCAATCAGAGCTGACCCTTCCTGTGATTCTGCTGCAAATGATAAAGGATTTGGGGTTTTTGTGAAACCCAAGTCCCTGGAATTAAGAGATAATATGAATATTTAGAAGCGGAAGAAGAAGAGGAAGGTAAATTTTTGTCCTTTATGTTGCAGGACAGTAACTCATTGTTTTTTCTTTGCAGATATGACATCATGAACCTACAGTACATAGAGCCCAACCACTACGACTACGTCCTCATTGGGACCTGGCATGAGGGCGTGCTCAACATTGATGACTACAGGATTCAGATGAACAAGAGCGGAATGGTCCGGTCCGTGTGCAGTGAGCCTTGCCTGAAGGGCCAGATCAAGGTGTGCCTCAGACACTTACTTCTGCTATAGGAATATGAGTATCCAGTCACTGTTTTTTCCTGAACCCAAGCAAGCTCTTTTCAAGCCAATGGGTAGGACTTCCTTTCCTTCAGGAAAGCCAAAATTATAGAAAGACTCCTAGATTAATATCTTTCTTTAACAATACCATATACAGGCCCATGTTTTCTAAAACTACCCTTTGTAGGGATGCAGACTCTTCTAGTGTGACAGAATTTGAATTTCACCTTATGTGAGAAAGATTTTCGCTTAGTCATTGCCTACAACATTCAGTGGCTGTGATTCACTTGGGGGCTGATCTTGAAAATACCGCGACCCATGGGAATCCAGTATTTTATTCCAGCAGTTACACCTGCAAGGAAAATGAAAAAAGAAACAACAAACCCTGTGCCTATTTATATCTCATGTTCACAACATGACAAATGGAAACACAAATGAAATCACTCTTTGTTCACCAAAAAGTAGCACTTGCATCAAGCTACAAATAATTTGCTACCAGTCATGTCTGGATGACATAAAGACATTTCACCACTATCAAAATGGTACAGATGCATTAAGTTTAAAACAGCAAGAAGCCCATTCAGCAAAATCTCCTTAGAGTAGACTTTCCTTTCTATTTTCATTTAATAAGCACATTTGCAGCTTTTCATTTCTATATTGCTACTCTAAGCAATAAGCAAGTGATGATTTGGCAAAGGCACAGTGACACACTCCAGTATCTTGGAGGAGAAACATTATTGGTATTTACCATCCTCCAAAACATCTTTTCCCTGTTTTTGAGATTGTGCAGTTTGTGTATGTGTGTATATGTAAACACCATGCATACAAAATGCCAGCTTCAGCTCTCATTGAAGTCTATTGGACTCTCTCCACAGACTGCATGAGGAAATGTTAACAAAAAAAAAAAAAAGGAGAAAAAAAAAAAAGCCCACAAAGCCAGTATTCAATAAAAAAGCATTTTGCATTTCACTACTGTACTTATCTCCACATATAGATGGATAGGAGGATCTGGAAGAAAAGGCTGGATTTCTTCTTCCTGGCAAACAAGGCCAGAGTCCTTGTCAGAGCCCTAGGAGCCAGACATATCCTTAATCTTTCTTTCAGCCTCAGGGTAATGAAACTAGGAATCAAGACAAGGAAATAATCTTTTCAGCATTGCATCATTACATTTAGCTGCCCTCACTGCCTTCCAAAGAAGGAAAGTTTTCAGGGGTATTTGTCCCTAAAAGAGCTATTCCAAAACATGAGGTTGGTCACTGCCTAATTTTTTTTTCTGCTAGAACCCAATAGATCCTTTTAGCAAGATGTTTTGTAATTTGTTCTTATTCTAATTTCTGTTTACACTTATGTAATGAGCCCTAAAGAGACTTCCACATAAATTGGAATGTACGTGTATGTGCTTGTGTATACATGTGTATTATGTGTTTATGTGCATGAATTACTCTTTGTTCTAACCTTTGACTTGGTTTATCGCTTTCTACTATGCAATAGATATTAAGCATGGGCTGAGCTGCTTGTCTTGACCTCTGCCATCTCACAGATTGAGCCTCAAGTTGGATTGAAAATATGACATTCACCATGCCTCTGTACCAGAGGGAAAATGATTTTATACTTTCAATTCAGAATGGCTCTCACCAAAACAAAATAAAATTATCCCCAGAGATTCTCCTTGAACTCCTAAACACAAATTTTTATACAGGGATTGATACAAAATCATCATTTGTGTTTTCTAGCTTCTTGAAATGTACCATAGGCAGGAATCCCATCATATTTTAAACAGTGTATCATGTTATGTATTGGCTGGTGTGTGGTGATGTGTGCCTCTTTGCTGTCGGATAGAGGATCAGAACCGAGGATGTATTTTGTATTGCAGGTGATCAGGAAAGGAGAAGTGAGCTGCTGCTGGATTTGCACTGCTTGCAAGGAGAATGAATTTGTTCAGGATGAATTCACGTGTAAAGCCTGTGAGCTTGGCTGGTGGCCAAATGCTGACCTGACAGGTAGGGATGTGTCCTCCCTCCAAACACATTCTTTTTCTGCAGGGCACAAGGATAATGCTGTGTGCTGGACAGTAGCATCTCTGCAGCATGCAGAGATATTAAAGGTAGATATTTGAACACACATCCCCGTGCAGTTTGGGGTGACTGTCTTTCAGCTTAGTGCAACAGCTGAGACAATAAAGACAGCAACGCTTCTGCCAAGAAGAAATATTATAGTCTGTTCCTTTCCTTCATTTAGAACAAGTATTAATAAAGCTGTTAAGACTGCTAATGAACTCAGCAGCATTTGCTGCGATTTAGTAGTGACTACCACAAGAGTTCTCTGCATTCTTGTCATATTGACTTGATACTCTTTTCTGGTCATTTTATCATGCAATTAAGTAACAGTTCATCTGGCATTTCAGGACTTCCAGCAACTGATTACTGGAGTCCTGTTTGGTATAAAGACCATTCTCACTGTACCCACCACATGAAGGGTTTCAACAAAATCCTGAGAAAGGCTGTCTGGAAAGAGTTAGTCCTGTGTATATGCTTTGGATGAGTTGCATGCTTTGGCAGCCTTCTTTTTATTTTTTACCTATCAAGGTCAACCACCACATCTGCTCTGGGAGCCGCAGAAACCATTACCCCCCAAAAAATAGCTACAACACATTGAGAAGCATCACCCTGACCTTAATGTTTGCTTTGTATCCCTGTGAAAGACTAGAGGCACCTCGGCCCCATGTCACCTCTGCAAATCTTGGATGCCAGCATTCAGCAGGGCATCATTCCTTGTAAAACAATCTGATCACCTAGCCAAAGATCAAATGTGCAACTTAACGCTTCTTTGTCCTTAACCATGACTGGCTGACAGCTAGATGTTGCTGCAACATGTTGCACATAGCCAAAATCCTCAAACTTTAATTTATTCTATGAGATACTTCAAGCTAATAACTGAAGCCAAATGAGGTCTTAGAGCATGTATTTTGTGAAGGAAAACTAGCCACTTCTCCAGGTAAAAATATACTATTAATCACAAGAGATTAGGAAACATGACCCATTGTCTGTCTTGGTTTTCTATGGAAAATAAGTTATGGTCATGTCCCAGATGTGTGTCTACATTCCATACCTCCCATTTCTACCACCCTACCCTGCCCCTACTCTGGTTTGCAGCTAAATTGACAAACAGATTTGTCAGGATACAGAAATCTCAATGATCATTCATGTTGCAGCAGCCCTCTTGTTAGAGAGTAGAAATGAGCCAAGACACAGACTTCCTGTTTATCACAGCATGAAAAGGGTCCTGGTTTATTCCTCTTTACCACTCAGCCATCCTGACTCCAACTCTTCACTGACTCTGGCTGCAGCAAGCTCCTACTGTAGTTTTCCCTTGCAGACTCTGACTGCTGGTTACTTCCTGCTAAACTCTGACTGCAGGTGTGGGTTTACAGACTTTGAATGCAGGCTTTTACCTGGCTAGACTACATCTGCAGGTTCCAACAACAGACTCTGACTGCAGACCCAGACTGACCTCACAGCAGTGATTCTCTTACCTTAGGATCCCTCTTCTTCAGGAGTTTCACATTCCCTCTTCCTCAAAATTCCTTCTGCTTCACAACCCTCTCTTACCAGCTAACCCACTCCCTTTTATCACACTTATCTTTATTGGCTACAGCCTTGACTCATCAGGGGTGAGGCTGTATTGGGTAATTAACACAACTCTTATTTATCAGGGATGAGGCCACCTGTATTCTCTTCTCCTACAACTTAGACCCTTTAAGTTTCATGGCAGTGGGTTGTAGGGAGAGTAGTTAATGAAAAATACATTCTGTAAGGGCCTAAATTGCTGAAACACATTGGATATTAATAGAAACCAACAGATCCACAGAACCTTTCATAGATGTCCAGACCATTTGAAAAGCTCGTATTTAATTCCTGCTCGTACAGGACACCAGCATCTGCTAATTTTAAAGCAGGTTTCCATACACAAACAGATTTTGCTGGTCTTGGAGGTTCACAGAATTGTTTGTATCCACCCTTCAGGGAAGAAAAAGGGATTTATTGATTAAAAAGAAGCCAAAACAAAAACCTGGTGATAGATCAATACTCACTTGAGAGAATACGGTTCAGTGCTACCAGCTGCCTAGAGTAGCTCGAAAGGGGTCATGTAAAAATGACAAGCACTGCTGAAAAAGTGTTGTGGAAAGAATCAGTGCTGGAAAAAAATCTCCAGGGCATGTTGCAATCTATTAACTTTTAATAAAATCAGTAGATGACCTGCTGATTTTTGTTTCTTCTCAGCAAGGAGACTGGACTGCTGCTGTTCTAAAATCACAGTAACGTCAGCCAAATAACAGCATAGCCATCGACTTATTTCCTAGAGAACACTGAAATGGCAGTCTGCTCCCGCATAGCCTCTTCAGTCTGTCTTATTGAAAAAAAACCCTTCTTTTTTTTAACCCCTTAAATTGATTCACTTGAACTATACTACAAAGTACAAAGCTGTGGAAGGAAGCTGATGCCATCCTTATCTTTAGAAGAAGGTGATTTATCTAGATAAACTCTATCTCTTGAACTTTGTGGGAGTCACCATTGGTATAATTTAATTTGGAATTCTCTTTTCTTGCCAGGACTCCCATCATTTTTATAGCTTGATTTTATGTGTTGTATTCATACCCTGGCAGTCACCATAGCATCTAGACACAGACAGTAACATCTCACAGTGCAGATTGTTTTTCCCTTTGCCTTAAATCTTAAATGCTAAACATGCATGTGTTTTAGACTCATTTTCCATCACAGGTGGAGGCTTTAAAATCCTTAATCCTTTTAAGAAACGTGAAGCACATACTAACCTATTTCATAAGAAATGCTTTTCAAGGTGCTCCATTTTCTCCATTTGAAATCAGTCTCTGTTGCTCAGCAATCATTTCCTGACATTTCAATTTTATTTTTAAATGTACACAATTTTTTTTTTAGATTGATTCCCTTAAATATAAATTCCATGAAGGGGATTCAGCAGACACAAAGGATTTTTCACCACAGGTGATGAAAACCTGACCTGAGAAATAGTCACTAAAGCCAGTACCTTAGACCTTGTGCCAATAGAAATCTTTTATAGTACCAAAATATAATATAATATAAGAGGGATGAATGTCAAGCTAGTAAACTCAGTTTACATAAATCATGTTAAATAAGCAATAAAACAAGATATGGTAGGAAGTTTTATAGTCTTATGAAAAGAACCATAAGGTTTTGGGGCCACCAGTTACTTGGGATGTGTTAATGATCTCAGAAAACATCATAGATTCTCTTATTGTCCTTGCACTATTAATATAGTAATAAAAAAAATTATTAGCCTTCTGATCTTGGAAACTATTCAGCTAAAATACAGGGAAAATAGTACATGCAAATTATCAGACAGCTTTTACCAGAAAATTTTAACTGTGAAGATTTTGCTCTGATTTTTTGGGGGTTTGGGTTAGTTGCTGAGGGGGATTGTTTTGTTTTGTAAATGCACGCACACTATCCTAGGTATCGTCCCCCAGTCTCAGTGGGGTTCCAGAGTCCACTTTCTCCTAGGTGGGAAGTGACCCACCTTCACAGGTGCTGACAACCAACAACTGTTAGTTGATAATAAGCAGCGTAGGGAACTTTTTGCAGCTTGTACAGTATGTGGTTCTTGGGCTTGCTGCTGCATAGGAATTACACTGGTTTAATGAAACATTTCTAAGCAAATCTTACACAGGATAAACTTAAAGCAAACGATAGGCTTAACTACCGTGTTGGATCTGGGTTAACCCCTGAAAATAGTTTAAAATGGAATAATGTGGGTTGGTCTTGATGTGGTTAAGCTTAAAGTCCATATTGAAACTTAACCCTTCCAACAACCAGTGATCGGAATCTTGTATGAGAAGAGCTTCACATATATTAATCAAGAAGCTTCTGATCCTTAGTCTTTTATTAAATCATAGAGGAGCCAGCTTCCAGTCAGGGCTGCTGAGGCCAATGGCCAAAAGTTCACACTTCTAATAAAGAGGTTTTCCTTCATATTTCACCACAAAGGAGCCTGTTAGAAGTATGGGTTTCCTATCTGAGTCTTGAACAGACTTGAACATATTGAGCAAAATAATTTTCTTTATAAAATTTTCTCTTTATAATATTTTCTTTATAAAACACGACCTCTGATAGCCACTGCTATAATTTTTACTGGTTTTGATGTTACAGGCATGTATAACAACAACACCTGTAGTTAAGTCAGCTTGGAGACAAGACATACAGCATTATAAAACCTTATTTCAGTTCATATGACATCAGCAGACATTAAAAGTTCAAGCAGAAATTTTCCAAGTCAGGACTTTAGGACTCGGTCTTGGGCTTCTCCTTTTTTTTCTTTTTCTTTTTTTTTTCTTTTTTTTTAATTCCAACAAAAAACATCTTTTCTCCTGTTTCTCAAAATGAGGTAAAACTGTTCAACCCTGATCTATACCATGTCTTCCTTCTCAATTATTTGGAAGTAAGGACTGTACATTACAGTACAGCTATCTACATTACAGTAGGGTTATCTGTTGGTAGTTTTGTGTCACCACGTGGAAGATGCATATAAATCAGGCAAAACTGTGGGACTCAGAAGCTTTTAGTTAATAGATGATTTCTGCAAATACACTCCACACTGACGAGGAAGGGACTGAGCACAACTTCTGCGCATCACAATATCAGGGCTCTTGTTAAGATCTAGCAGCAAAAATGAGAGGAAAAAATGCCTCTCTCACAAGCTTGCTGACATTACTATCTTTTCCCTGGTCTTTTCATCCATGTCCAACAACTCAGGCAGAGTTCATGAGCAGCCAGTCCAGGATGAGAAAAGCTGGCCCAGCAGTTTGTAATGAAGACATCTGGGTGGAAAAGTGGCTAGAAAAAACCTGAACTTTGAGGTGAACTGAGACAGGGATGATGAGGGACTGGGAGGAAAGATACTTGAGAGGTGGAGGAAAGGCAGAAAAGGTGAGTTGTGTCCAAGGGAAACTGGAAGAGAATGGAAACAAGAAGTAGAAGAGGCCATGGATATTTCCCTTGGGATAAAGAAATGTATTAAAAGCATTTTGGAACTATTAAGTCAAGAAGAGAAATTAGAAAATGCCATAATGAAAGTTTGCCATAACAGCTTCACAACCATAACATCTTATTAACACATAGGATTTTATTTTCTCTGTAGTGTTTATTGCTGTTATTACTTCTTCAGCACAGTGAGGAAGATATCCAGAGACTCCTTTAGCTTGAGTGTGGGAAAGAGCAGTTAAGTACTGTCTTAAGAGACACCTATGTTTGCCCGTCTGTACCAGTCAGAAAGAGGAGTGTTTCCAGTTTTTATCTGAAGGCATGAATATTCTTTGGGTTTGACTTTTCCAAGAGAATTAAATTATATTTTTAGTGGGAAAACAATGAGCAGAGGGTTTGACAAAATAACAGTAAGATAATGTGAAGAGAAAAAAAGCAGAAATGTACTATGAAGGTATTGTATCTATGATATGGTTCCATTGAAATTTGGGGTTTATTACCATTTCTCTGTCCATAGACTTTTGATTAATTTATATTATTTATAAAATCATTCTCAAAAATGTAGTAGCTCTAACTATACCAATTGTGGTAATGATTAAATTATTTAATCTGAGGAGGTAAAAAACCTACCCATTTGCAACAATGCTTTCCCTGCTGAAATGAAGAGATGATGGTGAGTTTGTCTGAGTTCTGTTCCCAGCTGTGTTGCCCTGATTTCTTCAGCTTTCTGATGTTTCACAGCTTTGGATGTTTTTCATAGTTCTTAGTTTTCTTACACATGGGTGTTATAAATAGAAGCAATGTTTTTGTTAGATGAAGTTAGTTTATATTCCTTCTCTTGGAGGAATGGACAGCTGATGGACAGTTGTCTTGACCAATGGGATGGGAGAGGTGTCAACCTTCTCCTCCAATCCCTGGATTTTGTAAAAATACTATAAAAGTGGAGTCAGATGTTGTAATAAAAAGTTCATGCTTTTTCACCAGACAGTGTGTATGTGTGGGCGATTGTGTCCAACAGCGCTGTCCAACAGCGACTCAGCTGTGCCTTTGGTATGCTGGGCTTGTCATCAGGTATCTCTAAAGCAGATATTTCCAAATCTAATTTCCTGTTGCAGCATCATGAGAAAATGTTTGGGACACCCAAAATGGATGGTTGTTTTTTGAACATATTTCATCCAAACTCTTCCATGATGTAAATCACTCCTTTGTAAAATGGCTTTCATAATCCATGTCACACAGACATATGCTAACATTTGGATTATACTGAGATCCAGCAAAAAATGTTCTTCCAGAAGCTGCCTTTCTAACACTCCGTTTCTCTTCTGTACACTGCAGGCTGCGAACCCATCCCTGTAAAGTATCTCCAGTGGAGCAATATAGAGTCTATTGTGGCTGTGGTCTTTTCCTGCCTGGGGATCCTGGTCACCATGTTTGTCACCCTTATCTTTGTGCTCTACAGAGACACCCCTGTTGTCAAGTCCTCCAGCCGTGAGCTCTGCTATATTATCCTGGCTGGCATCTTTCTGGGTTACGTCTGCCCTTTCACCCTTATAGCTAAACCCACCACGACATCCTGCTACCTCCAGCGCCTTCTGGTGGGCCTCTCCTCCGCCATGTGCTATTCCGCCCTCGTGACCAAAACCAACCGCATCGCGCGCATCCTGGCGGGCAGCAAGAAGAAGATCTGCACCCGCAAGCCCCGCTTCATGAGCGCCTGGGCCCAGGTGGTCATCGCCTCCATTCTGATCAGCGTGCAGCTGACACTGGTGATCACACTGATCATCCTGGAGCCCCCCATGCCCATCCTCTCCTACCCCAGCATTAAGGAAGTTTACCTTATCTGCAACACCAGCAACTTGGGCGTCGTGGCTCCTGTGGGCTACAATGGACTCCTCATCATGAGCTGCACATACTATGCCTTCAAGACTCGCAATGTGCCCGCCAATTTCAATGAGGCCAAGTACATTGCATTCACCATGTACACTACTTGTATCATCTGGCTGGCCTTCGTGCCCATCTATTTCGGGAGCAACTACAAGATCATCACCACCTGTTTCGCAGTGAGCCTGAGTGTGACAGTGGCTCTGGGGTGCATGTTCACTCCTAAGATGTACATCATCATAGCCAAGCCTGAGAGGAACGTCCGCAGTGCCTTCACCACCTCAGATGTGGTGCGTATGCATGTCGGGGATGGCAAGGCACCTTGCAAGTCCAACACTTTCCTCAATATATTCCGGAGAAAGAAGCCAGGGGCTGGAAATCCAAAGTAAGTGGATTGACTGCAGGTACATATCTATCTGTAAGTGTCCCTCTCTTTGCCTTCCTCTCTTGGTTGACTGTAGTCTGCTGAATGATAAGGTATGTAACAGTTTTTCATCTCATGTTTAGCAGAGAATGTGGAAATGACCCTTTAGTTCTAAGCCTCAGATGGATATTGACGTGTTGCATATTATCTTGTCTTCTGCACTGAAGGCAGCCCTGTGCACAACTCCCTCTTACCACTGGGCCGGTCAGGTAGTGGCAGAGTAACCAAGCTCCATTTACAGCTTCTTACATCTCTGTCACATGTATGTGACAGAGATCTCACGCCCTGACGTGCAGTTGCTCTGCATTATGTTCAAACTGAAGGGCTCTGTAGCCTTTTAGAAAAGAAATCTCTGCCTGAGTGATCATAAATCACATGTACTTGCCCAAGGCCACTGGTACGTGTGTGAAAGCTGAGGACTGAACATTAGTTTTTAAGGCAGTGTATTGTAACACTCCTCATGACTGTGATTCAAGAGCACCCTCCATGCTATCTATCCCTGTGTTCTATTAAATACTCAGCATTATGAGCAATGCTCTTACTCATCATTTGTCTAAATCTCTCCATGTTCTCAAACTCAGCGTTGGTGTGAAAGTTGCAGAAGTCAGCTGATGGTGAAAATGAACTTGCATTCACATCTATAGAGCTCATTATTTTCCTTACTAATAATTAAAAGCAACCCAGATGCAGCAGAGCAGGAGAGAGAACTGTTACTTCAAACAGCATCTTCCTGTGAGGAGCTGTCTGAAAATTTGCATTCTTAATTATCTTATTGTTTTATTATGTTTAGAGAAGTACCATAGGGCTAGATATGAGCTTAGATGATTTTTATCCCAATTTAATAAATAAATAAATAAGCACCAATGAAACCTACATTTCTGAACTTCCCAATAGAATAAAAATTCAGTTAATTTCCATTTCTTTGGGATCTGTAGGTTTCTTGGAGTCACGTCGGTTTTGATTCAGTTTGCATAAGAACCATTTTCATCTGTCCTGGTGATGGAGGTAGTACTGTAGAAAACTCATGCTGTGATCAGTTTTGTCTTTATGCTATTTCAGTACATTTTATTTTTTTGCTAGACAGGGTTCAGAAGGGCAGGGAATGGAGACATAAGTGACCCAAATACACAGCTTAGTGTGCCACAGAGGCCACATCAAGGCTGACGACTCCTGAGATAGACAGAGAGAGAGCAGGGAGTGGCAAACAGCCCTAGCAGCCATCACCTACAGGGAGATGGTCAAAACTCTCTGTAGCCTAAGAGCTTGAATTCCATGCAAATAGAAAGACGGAGCCTGATCCACCTTCCTCTGCCTCTATGGTAATTAGATGGGACTCAGATGTCTGTAAGAAAATAGTGTGGTGTCCTTGCAGTGTGGTTTCTGGCTAAAGTATTGGTTTCTTTAAGTTGATGTCTGTCAAAGAAAGAGGACTTTTTAATATTTTGGGTTTTGAGAAAATTAATAACTAGTTCTCTGTTCTGCTTACTCTTCTTCTACCTTTATCTAAAAAAAAAAAAAAAGTAATTTAAATAATCCAAATGTGATTTACTTAAAATACGGTTCTTAATATGAGAGAATATTACATCCTGTTCAAAAGATGAGTTTCTCCCTCATCATTGTTACCTTTAAAACTCAACAGGGAGCTTTTTAGCAATTTGTTTGTTACATAATTTTAGTAATATTTTCTCGAGCTCTGTTAAGCCTGTGTGAGTGTTACGAAGCAGAAAAGCTCTACAGAGTTTTAAGCTGCTTTTCTAAACCAGAAGCTCAATACCTAGTTAATATGCCTTTTTTCCTCAGCTTAAGCATCCATGTCTTTTATATAGCCAAATTCCCACCTCTGACCTAAACCTCTTGTGCAGTTACTGCATGTTCTTCACCCAAAGCAGCACAGGTGCAGAGGCACCCTGGGATTGCTGATGGAAAAGGACAGCACATCTGTCTGTTCATGGGCATGAAGAACTGAAAGAAGTTTAATAGATAGACACAAAGTTTTGGAAATAAAGTCCCAAGGCAAAACAAAAAGTAATTTTAGGGCTTTGGAGGGTTTTTTAGCTCTTAGCTGAGTCCATTGCAAAGTTTCTGAGGACATTATGACAACACAGATAAAAAAGTGAGTCACTGTGGAAATCAAGAAGGAAAAAGAATTTGCTGCAGCATTTGAAGCATCTAGTTAACTCAAATGTGTAATTAGACCCTTTCTGAAACAGGACTTAAAGCTACTGGCACATGCTCAATGCCCACAGGAATGACCTCCAGACTGATTTTTAATGGTTTTGTTTGTGGGTTTTTTGTTTGTTTGTTGATATTTGGGGGGGGGGTTGTTTGTTTGTTTGTTTTGGGTGGGTTTTTAAATTTGGTTGAGTTGGTTTGTTTTTTTGTTTTAATTCTCTATCAAGGGGTGGGATTTTTTTTGCCATGCTTTCAGTAATTTTAATCCCTGTAAGTATGTTGCTCTATTTCTAGATTCTTCAGTAGTCTCTCCCTGTGGCCACATTTTTCTGTCTGGAAGTGGCCAACAGTTCTGCACTCAAAAGATTTGTCTAGATGTATTCATCTGTGTTCTTTTATGCCTTCTCCCTCTTCCTAGTTTGCTTTTCTTTTCCTGCTTTTCAATTTTCATCTGTTTTCCTGTCTGTATCAAATCTCTTCTCTGCTTAATCCCTTGAATTCCAATTCCTAAACAGAAAAGTGGTATCCATTTAAGTTAAACTGGTGTGGAGATATAGGGTTAAATTGAATCAGTTTTAAAAATGGAAAACTAGTTTACAGGGGCAAATCAAACTTATAGAAGCCTTCATAAAGCATTTTCATGCAATGTTGTGCTGTTAGTTTAACTAGTATAGCTTGGGGACTAGAGCAAGCCAAGACGCTCTTCCCTTCTGCTTCCTAAATTAGAGCAAAAGAATTAACCAGGGAAGTTTATTAACACAGGATCAATCAGTCAATTCAAAACTTTCAGCTGAAAACCTCTGGTGCTGATATAGAGGTCAGAAAAGTCATCTTGAAAAATGTCTGTCTCATCTGCATTGCCAGCCGAGTTTCAGTGAAAATAAATTTCTTAGTAACACTGTCTTCACATAAACAATAAAGCACACTGCCTTTACCGATCTGTTGCACTCTCAAGATGTCTTGAGGATTTGAACTTGCTCTTACTTGGATTGAGTTAAACTACACGCAATTACAACCAGCATTTTTTCCATAAAGCTGGTTGGGAATTTTCCAGTGGAATATATATGTTTTTCATCAGAAAATTCTGGCCTTTCAAAATGTTTCATAGAACTGGGCTCCACTGTTAAGCATTTTCCCTGGGCCACGGGGGCATTCTTTTTTCCCATGGAGAGAGGAAGGCATTGGGAAATCATGAGGGAATCTTGCCCCTCAGTAAGTTAAAGCACTCACTTAGGCTAAGAGCATCTCCTTCATTTCCCAGGTGGATGCTCTATAACTGGATAATGCAGTGTCCAGGGCAAGTCTCCTTTCTGTATGTTCTTTTCCAGCAGTATTTTGAAACAGGGAAAAAAAAACATTGTCATGCAAACCCCAGGGAAATACTTTGTATTATTCTGTGAGAGAGCTTGAATCTGGGTCTGAGGGATCCCTCTTGAGTGTCTTCAGTACCAAGCAACTGTCATCCTTTCCCTCTTGTCAAATGAATACTTAAAAATGTACAAAAAACGGAGCAGCTCCATCAGGAGAGATGAAGGGAGATGCTGCTTGTGTTGGAGCTTTGTGGGGACATTTATTGTTTGTTTGCTGCTTGATGCTATTACAAGATCCTGGCTGTTATAGGATAATGGCATAGCAGCATTTGTTAGGAGAGCCTTTTGCATCTATTTTTCATTTTTCCCAGATGTGAGACCAAAACTTTTGTGTAGGGATCTTGCTGTGATCTTTAGCCTTCTTCGTGGCCACAGAAGTTATTTTGGTCTCTCAGAGTCAATGAGCTTGAAGAGAAGGATGCTTTTACAGTGCCTGTACAATCCCTTCCCTGAGGAAGCAATGCTCCCTTCTGTACTACATGAAGAAAAAAATAGCCAGTGACACTTCAGATGCTGATTCTGATGAGAGTTTAGGAAATGCCTTCTCCAGCCATTGCTTCAAATGGACCCTACACAATGTGTAAGAGACTGAAGTCAGGGCAGCAGTCTGCAGGTCTGTTGTGTTGCTTTTATATAGTAAGCACGCAATTCAAATAGAATTGAGCTACACAGTAAGGCTCACCTCTTCTCTCACACTTGTTGTGGGTTGCAGTAGCATGAGAAGGATCAGTGCTGCAGTGCCACAGGAGAAAGTTCATTTTGTGTCTTTGGATAATAAGCTGCACATCTGGCAGTGATGCTTATCGACTCCCTCAGTCTTCACATATAAATGATTTTAAATTTATGGTTGAGACCCCAAGTCTGTACATCATTTTAGTGCCTTTTGAATCACAGCAAGTAAGGATTTAATTGTCAATATACATTATGTAGAATAATCTGAATTAATAGGAAGCCAACTAGCAAGACTCACTGAATGGCAAGGACTCCACATTAATGCATAGGCTACCTGTTTCCCCCTTGTAATTTTGTATATTTACAATCATTTGTTTTTCATCTAGCTGTCTGTGTTTAGAAATGAATAACTGATTTAAAGTACTTCCAAACCTGTAATTTATCTTTTTCACACATTTCAGCAGTCCATGCCACTAGACTGCTGTCACAGGCATCCAGTCTGAGCATTGTCCAGGCAGTCATCTGGACCATGGATCTCTCAAATTTGATTTATTTTATTCTGATTAAAATTTGCAGACAACCCAACATCCCCTACTAACTTCTTCCTGCTTTCCTTTGTCCTTTATCCCTCTGTGCTTGCTCCCTATATGCAGTTTTTTAACTGAGAATCAGGGTTCTCAATAACCTCTACTTACACGTCTGTTCCCTTAGCACGGCTTAGGGAATCACCTGCTTTTTTGTCTTGCCAGATATAATATTATCTCCAGGTATTCCTAAGTTAGTATTTCTCTTTAAACTGACTTGCTGAGTTGCCATTTCATCTTGAGCTCTACTCATTTCCCTTGGCCATTCACAGTTCACAAAGGCTTTTGGGCTCTTCTCCTGCTTTGTTTTCAAAGCCTCCCACAGGCACATGGTGAGGGGAATCTTAGCACAGGTATGCCCAGAAGATTTTGTTTCACTGGTTTTCACGGTGGTGGGACGAGGCAAATGCACTATGGCAATGCATGGCAAGGCTTGGAGCTTCCAGACACAGAGGGTAAATGTTCAGCATGCTCTACTGCAGTTGCTCAAACACAGATATTTTACAGACTGTCACTTAATCCAGCCTAACAGCCCTGTCACAGGAATAGGTGCTCAGGAGTACTCCATCTCATCACTATTAGGTTATTATACTGTGCTGTCAATATTCTATCTTTAAGCAGGGGTTATAGAGGCTAGGAGGGAGGGAGGGAGAGAAGTGTGAACAGAAGACATGAAAGCACTTTTGACATAAGTAAAACAATGCCTTTTGTCCTGATCTCTGCAGGCTAAAGTAGGTGAAATCTAAACAATCTCTCTCAACCTGGCACAGCTGCATGGGGAATTTTCCCCCCTGTCTGTCTGAAATATATCAAAACTTCTGAAACAAGTAGATTTAGTGGAAAGTGTAAGCAGGATTGATAATAACTCATTACCATTGTATCTTCTCTTGTAAAAGTGATATATTAAATCCTGTGCTTCAGGACACAAACCCAATGTGAGAAGTATTTTCTTTGGTCCTGAAGTATGTCATCTAGCCTGCAGCACACAAGAATTATCTTTAAATGCTTCTTATACAGATTAACATCTCATGTAGTTTTACCTTCCTACAGCAGTGCCAAACCAGTATCGAGATGATTGCTGAATCTAATAGGAGATGGTAGACTATCTGGCTGTGCAATTTAGAAAACTGATGCAGTGAGTAAACTTCTCGTGTCCTGCAGTAGAATTGCAGACACAGTAAGACAGACACTAATTTTTACCATTACAGACCTTGGAAAATACCACATTCCAAGGGACTTTCAAGAAGACCCTTAAACCTGCTTTGCCTGCACAACCATCCTATTGAAGTCTAGAGGGAAATGGCATATTATAAAAGAGAATTTTGGAACAGCAGAAAGGATGTGAGCTTCTGCCAATGGGGAATTATACACAGATTGAAAAAAAAAAAAAAAAGATAAAACTGTACAGGACAGATTAGGTTGTTTATTTAAACAATTTGCTGCTGTATATCTAATCTCTCCATTAACCTCCAATAAAATGCTGACACCCATGCCCTGTTTTCAGGCCAGTGGCACCATGGGGCACAAGGTGCTGTGCTTGTCCATGGCTTTGAGGCTCCCAGCTGCCCACTGGGGCATGGGACTCCAAAACCACTGGACATTTGTGAACCTGATATTTCTGAGTCTGAGATTTTAGCCCACTAGCAGCTGCTAACCTTTTCCCAAGGGAAAAATATCTCAAAAAAACTTCTTCTCAAAACAATCTTAGTAAACAGCTAATCCATTCTCAAAACAATCTTTCTCCAAGTAATGTTTATCTTTCTAGTTCTGTTTCTCTAGTTTAACCAATAGGATTAGAGAAGTATCATTTCTATTCACCAATCATGTTAAGTCTGTATCGAAACACCTTATAAAAAGTAGTAAAAATTAGACAATAAAGCCTTCTCTATACTCTTTACCTTCTAAAAATATTTTAAATAATTTCTTTTTTTGTGTCCTACAACAACAGACATTTGGTTCACCCTTGCATCACACCCAGGGCATATCATGGAGGAGTCTGCTTCCTTCACAGGTTGTTGTGCATGTGGCAGCCCTAGAATGGCTCCTGGTGACAGCTGTCACAGGGAAGGCACGTGGCACCCTGGCATGGCCTGACTCATTTTCCTATTGCAGCCCTTCCTGACATTTACCCAGCTTCTCTATTCAGTGTAGTCCTTCACCCTTTTCTGAGTTTGCAGTGCCTTTTTGGGAAAGCCTCTTGCATGCTCACAAAGGATAGCTGAAGGTGTTAATGCCAAACATCTCTCTCTCAGCAGTTGGTATGTTTGCTGGCTTTGCTGGGCTGTTTACTGGTCTTAAACCATGAATGATTTTGCAGACACATAGCACGATGACATATAACAGCTCTTACCCAGTTTTCTTGTGGATGTGATGCGAATTTCATGTAAGAAAATACAACAAACCCAGTCAAGCTGTTCTGGCCTTGTCAGTATATTGATTTCAGTAAATATTTAAAACTCCCAGAAGACAGTTACATGGTTCCAAAGAGACTCTTAGAACCAATGTTAAAAACTGGCAAGAAACATGAGTTAACGGGGGAGAGTGAAACTTAACATTCCACTAGCAAACTCTTCTGGTCCTACTGCAGGGTTGTCTGTTAAATTTGATCTGTGTAATTATATCTAATATTGTCCTCCATAGCCTTGAATTGACATTTGATTATGATGCACATATATTGTAGTTCTGGCTCATAGACCAAAAATAAAATACAGAATAAGGGATAAAAGACTCTCAGATTTCACTTCCACATTTTTCTCATTTAAATAACTACTAAAACACATATTTATTTAAAAATCAGACATGGCATATGCATATATCAAATTATATATCAAATTGTCTATCTGTGTGTATGTGTGCAAAATAACAAGTCTGGTGATAGTGGGGTTTTTTAATCCTTCTAATGAGAAACAAGGGGTATAGGTGCATAAAGCACCCTAAGTTTTCCTTGCAAATTATACCAGCTAAAGGGAGTCCAAGCTCATTGATAGCTGATCACATGCCATTCCTAAGGCAAGATGTGGAGAAAAAGTGGGCAAAAAATACATGCTACGATTGGGATGTTTGCAATCAAGCCAAAACCAAAAGGCCTGGCAGTTTGTTCCTTCCTCTGGGTTTGCTTCCGTGGCTGGAGACTACATCTGGGAGAAATAACTAGGAAAAGCTATGAGGTTATGCAGCAGCCTCCCAGAAAGAGCAGTGGAGATAAACCCCCCTCAGACAAAACCCAGTTTATATTGAATAAGTTTACAGCATCCTTTACCTGCACCCTGCACTCCCATCCAGACTTCTGCTTCTTTATCACCAGTCAGAGACACATTTTATGTGCATCCTGCCGTTAAATGATTGGGCTCTTGTGTAAGGTTGTATGCAATTTCTCACCTTTCTCAGAAGTTCCAGTCTATGGCAGTTTTGCCACTGTCTTTTCAGTGATGGTCACAACTTTGTTCTCCCAGGAGGTTTTGACTGGACATATATCTAAGGCACGGTCTCTGAATCCAGCTTGGTTCTTGCCAAAGGACTGCTGGAGAACTTCACTTTACTACTCCTGCTCTGGTTTTTCAGCTCTCAAGATGCTGAATCACAACAAGTTTTTCTTCCTGAGGGCACTGCTGTAGCACCAGGCAGCTTTGTTTAATGAATCTCAATTCTTAAGCACAATGACAAAAAGATACACAGGCACATCAGAGGGGAGCTTTGCAGTTATGTACCATAATCTCTGCTTCCTAGCTGAGGGGAAGCAAAGGCAGCACTACAGAAATCCTGGGGAAAGCTAGTATCTTCCTTGGCATAAACCACAGGAATAAGGACACCACTTGTAATTTAATTTCTTGCCTGAGTGGATCACTTATTACATTTCCTTGTATTTTGGTTTTTGTATACATTATTCATATCCAGTTAGGATGCTGCAAAAGTGCACCAACTCAATAGTGAGTGATACAAACAATTGTGTTTCCATGTAGGGAAAAGCAAGTGTTGTTTATTTGCTTAGCGCTACGCTCTTGCATTGTTTTGGTTACAATTGTCTCTGTGAGAAAAATAAGGAGGAAGACTTCACCTTTAAAGTGTCAGATACATAACTAGGTGTTGAAGGTTACATCTAGTTAAGCACCTAAACCCCTGGATATTTCCCTATATTACATATAGGAATCAGATTCCAACTCTCATAAGCTCACCCTTAGGAAAAAAAAAAAATCCCCAAACCCATGTTCTGTGTGAGTGGTACTCTGAAATACAAAATGGAAAGGGAACAAAGTCTTCTAGAGGTCACTTTATAATTTTTAAAGTCAAGAATGCAATTTATCTCCTTTCTATTCTCAAAGTGTGATGTTTCAGCCCATGCCACTGTTGCTCACCTCACCTCAGCAGAAATAGAGAGCTGTGATATTTCACAAACACGTGGTAATTCACGTGCAAATACTTGCTAGAATAAACATGCAGGGTGTTCTGCAAGCATTTATTCTGCAGAGGTGTCTGAGCCACCTTGTGATTTTCTACATCTTTGAGCTAATTTAGGGGTGAAAAAAATTTGGGTACTGAAGGATATTGTGGATCTCTGATATTCTTCATATAAGAACAAAACTATAAAATAGCACAAGTAATATACCTATCTATATACAGTTAACACTGCAGTTTGTTTTTTCCCTCAAATTAAGACATCTGAAAAATACTTTTGATTCGTCCCAACAATTCAGTGCAAAGTTACTAATGTTAAATGCAGAACTACTGCTTATTTATTTAATCCTTTTCCTTACTTAGGGACACACAAGAGGCACATAAGAGCCCAAGATGGGGACTACACTTGCATGTCTTCTCTTTCACTGATGTGAAAGGCATTTTGCATTCTGGCTTGTCCACCAAGTTTATCCTTTTTTGCGATGAGCTCCCCCCTTTGTTCTGGGATGTCTCATAAAACAAAACAGCACAAGACAAACCGCAGGTGTTTGATCACACACTGATAAAGCATCTGATTTATAGCCAGACTCTGCAATTCACAAATGAATCCTATCCCCAGAGAGAGAAGATGGGCTGTCTCTGTAGGTAGTTATGGTTCTACACCCTCTTAAAAATTAAATCTAAATTTACAAATACCTGTATATCGATATGGCAAAGCAAAGGCTAACTTCTAGTGCACTACTCAATCTAAAATCTGGATAGTCTTTGCGAAATATCTGTCCCTCAGATATGTGTAATGGAGCAACTTGCTTTCTTATATTTTTGTTCTTGGGGATTTAAGAGTTTGTAAAGGGAAGAGTGAGGACTTAAAAAATCTCTTTCTTGGTTTTCTGCTTGACTTCAGTTTGTCTTTTTTATTAGCTAGTATGGAATGATGCTTTTTTCACTTGTCTTCTGATTCTGTTTTTCCTGTTCCAAACACACTGAAAACTATTCACACCAGAGAATATTTACACATTGAAAGCAGAGATCTGACCACATTCCCCTCTCTTCTCTGTGTTCTTACCTCTGTGCCTCTGAATAGGCAAATGCTTCATTGTCAGATCTTTTTTAGAATTTTAAGACCAAGGTGTATCTGTAGAACAGACTCCACCACACAGAAGACATACACTGTCAAAGAGTCACTAATAAACATGGCCAGCATGAGAAGCTCGGTTCTCTACTGCGCCAAAGGACTCTAAGAAACCACTTTAAGTGTCAGTTGAAAGTATACTGTATCAATATAACATCTGCCTCCACATTAAAGTTGTTAGAAACTATTTAATTTTGAAATAACAAGTCAACTAATTCTTCAGAGCATATATGTGCTCTGGCATTCAGCCTCCCACACCTGACAAACATAGGTTAAAAGTCATTATCACTGTAAACAGCAAACAATTGTGCAGGCTGAAAGTAATCACACAATTTGTCACTTTAAAGCCCACTTGACAACTAAAAACTCCAGGTTTCTTGTTAGTTCATTATAGATAATTTACCATTTCTAGCTTACTGCTTCAGTTTTTCTCTTCTTAAGCTGTTTCCCCTTCTCTGCTCTCTGTGGTTCTTCTTTTGTGGTGTCCAGGATGTGGTTTTCTTCTACCCTATAAAATTAACCTTACGAAGAGGAAAAAAGAAAAGAAAATTAATTGCTCTCTGCAGGATTCCTTGAGCTAGATTTCAAGGTCAGATAAACTAATGCCAGAGAAACTGTCCCTGCTGCCCATGGTTTGGGGAACAGGGGAGAGAGCTGTCCCTTTCAGCAGCAAGTTATTAATTTAGCATAGCTGTGCTGCAGCACCACCACCAGAGCTGTCAAAGCTGATCATAAACTCTATCAAAACAAGTGCCCCTTGATCTGATTATAACAACTCCTCACCAGTAGATTGTTTGCCAGTGTTTGCAATTTCAGTCTGATCAGCCCCAGAGAATCACAGGTTCAGTGTAAATAACCATCTACAAGCCACCTTCTAGTTAGTACATCCTCCTTCTCTTTACCCAACATTATTAATTTTTGCTCACGAAAGCCACGAATACCCAGAGTTCTTGTTAGTCTTCCCCTCTGCTTGAATGGATTTTTTTTTTTTTAATGTTATCTTCTGGCCATTTATTTTCCTGGCACACCCCAAATCTTCAGGTGGTTCCATTCAGCCTGCTTTGGCTGGCTTGCAGGCCTTCCATTCCCAGAGAAAGGATAGTCTGGAATTTGAGACTTAGTTCACGCTACTCCTCTTTTTTCGCATCTCAAAGCCCCCTGGACAAGTTACCTAACCAGATAGCCAACACACCTGGGAAACAACCAGTCAAACCAAAGAAAGCAAATCCCATAGTCTGTGGAAACCCCTACAGAGGGGTTATTTACCTCGAGCAGACAGACAAGGACTGATGGGGAGCTATGCCTGGAAGCGCAGCGAGTGCCCAGCGAGCGGATGAGGCGCGGGGGTGGCATCAGCCCCGCTGAGCCGCGGGCTCTCCTGCCCAGCTGGCAGCTGCAGCCGTGGGCTCAGCGGGGTGGAGTGCAGGACTGCGTGGGTTTGGACTGCGTGCACTTGGACTGCGTGACTGTGGATTCATGGCCGTGCAGTCAGAGCCCGGGCACCCAGGGAGGTGGAGCATACAGTGTGGCCTCCGGCATCTCTGTGCTCCCCAGTAAGCAAGCAGTCCCTCCTCTTTTCCTTTCCTATATCCACTGAAACATAAGGCTATATACATTTCTTAATCCTTCGTGTTACATAAGTTATCTCAAAAATCTCTCCTGCCACCATCCCAGACAGCCAAGAGATTTTTCTGCAGCTACTTTGGGCTATCATAGCCTGTAAATCCATAAATGCTTTAAGCTGCCCTAAGCCAGAACTGACACTCAAAGCCTTCCTTTATCCCATGCCATCACTTTGCCTCTGCAGGGACAAGAATCTGGAGAGCCATGCTGTGAACTCAGATTGGGAAACAAGAGGGGGTTTTTTCTCCTTTCTTTTTCTGGCATAGTTGTGACCCAGATTAGTTGTCCCTGTCATTCCTTGCCGGATGATTGAATAATTGCACCAAGGGTTGTGCTGACATAGAGGGAAGGTGGAGCAGCAGAGGGAGCAACTGGGGAGGGCCAGAGCACGCCCCCAGTACACAGCTGGCTCCTGCTGCCCTGGGGTGACCTGAAGTACACACAGCCTTTGCTCCACCTTCACTATCCAGCTCAGTCTGGATAAGGGCCAGGTCTTTCTGGGCATCCTTCTGGGATTATGTTTTCCTTGGTGACCCTGACCCTTCTGTCCTCCTCAGCAGATGCTCACACCTCAACAGAAAGGGTGTGCCATGAAATCTCTCCTGCTTCTCAGCCCTCTGTGGGTGATAATTATCCATATGCCTCACTCTGCTGGGTGAGGGTGAATACCCCTAAAGACTCCTTTCTACTTGTACTGCTCTTTACACCATGGCTCTTAATTTCTTTCCAAACATGTTGCTGTGCCATTGATTAGCATAATTAATTTAAAACCCAGAGCAATTATTTCCAGACATCACTTAGACTGAAATTCAGGACTAGTGTTTTAAAAATTATTTTGTACCAAGAATCTGTCCATCTTCCCGACTTCATCGACTGGCTTAGAAATGTTCTATCAGGTTCAATGCTCATACAAAAGGCATTGAAAATTCAGCTTCTTATCCTAAAGGAAAAGGACATGGCCTTTCTTCTTTTTATGTAGACATCTTCTGATCCAGCCACAACAACTGTACATAAAACCTGACCTTTCAAGGACACAAACATCTGAAGATGAGTATGGTTCTTCCTAGGAAGACGCTAGAACTGGAGAGGCATGAGGATTTGGGATGAGAGTTTAGTTGAACACTTTAGTGGTCTGGTTCTTCACATGAGATTTGCTTACCTTCCCAGTCACCTTGCAGACTGCTAGAGCACTGAGGAGGTGAAATGCAGACCAGAAAGTCTGTGGTGTTGCTGAGATATTCCTTGGGAGTGCAGAGGGCAGCCAGTCTGAGTGTTGGAGCAGGAACTGCTCTTGAATGCGAGGTACGGTACCAAGGGCACACAGTACAAGGCGTCTCCATTCCTGTATTGAAGTTGGGGTTAAATATAAATTCTTAAAAATGAGGAGTTTATTCAGGGTTATCACTTAACTTCCCTTGAATATCCTCCCCACTTTACTTTCTTCCTAATGTTATGGATGGTCAGTTGTTTCAAATGAGATAGTACAAATTCTGGTGATATGCTATTCTGTACTTTTTTTCACATGGGGAATGTGAAAGAGTTTTTACAGCTTGAAGTACATCTAGTGAGGAGACTCTCTGACCGTGACTTCAAATGATAAGTAGCACAGTGTACTGCATCTCAGTTTTCTTGGGCACCAGACAGATTCTTTCAGTTTGTGTCTGTTTGGAGAGTCTGATTGAGCAGAGAGAATAATTCCAGAGCAGAAGGTGAATGTTTCTAGTTTCACAGCTGTTCAGATATAAAACATTGCAAATAGCAATTTACAATTCCTATAATCCTGACACAGCTGTTTGCCTCATGGGATGACTCATTTACACTTAAGAGGAAAAATGGTGGCAAGAGTGACTCTTTCCTCGAATCCCTTATACTCCTCACTGCAGATTTCAACAGGCTTGTTATCGACTCTGTTCTGAATGACTAGCCAGAAGCATTTTTCTGCTTCAAAGAACATAAAGTAAAGCAATTAAGCCACTTCTTTCAGGAAACCTCTGCACTGCCACCCTGCTTTTTCTGCCAGACTCCCTGTTATTGCACCCAGGGGTTCCTTATAAAGCAACTCAGACACTTTCATGATGGTGTGCCAGCTCCTTGCTCAAATGCACAGAAGATTCATCCTGCCTCTGGGCGCAGGATGCAAATAACTACTCAGCAGGAATTACCCTTGAGAAGACTGCCCTCAAAATGACTCATTAGTCCTCATATTGTAAAGATGGGCAGAGTATCTAATGTCTTATAACCAGAGAAATGTATGTGAAGTGCCATTACTGCCTGCAAGGCTAGGAGAAAGAAGCAGGGATACATTGTCATAATTTAAAAAAAAAAGAAAAAAAAGAAAGATATAGAGATCTGGGCAATAATTCTGAATCATAGCTCTGGAGTATTAGCACACAAGATAAAAGAAAGCCTACAAGGATACATCATATTCAATGCATCAAATGTGTTTATTATTTATACAGTTGACATTGATTTGATAATTGGAAAATAATTCACTGAAATACAATCAACACTTGCACTACATTTCCCATACTATAAAGCTAAATTTCACTCTAAATTCAAATTCTACTGAAGCACGAACCCCGAGATTTAGGTGATTTCTGTTGTGTATATGCTGTGCATCACCATGTGGGAATCACCCTAGGCAGACCACTGCTGTGATGGAGCTTGACAGCATTTTAACAACAACAACCTTAAAATGCAAACCTGGCCAGGCATTTGGGGGTTGCATACTTTATTAGATGTGATGTCTGGGTCTGAGGCTGAGGACCACAACTGCAGTCACAGTAAGAGAGGAGCTTGCTGTGCTTTGGACATGTTTTGAGGCATTTTGAACAGGGAGGAAGCAGCTGTCTTTCTTCCTTTCACTTAGGAGGATTTCATAACAAGACCTACAAATGCCCAAAGCTTGGAGAGCAAAATGCTCTGAACTCTCCACAGGGATATATACATATGAATAAGAAGAAATGCAAAGGGGGTGCAGCTAAGTAAGCCATAAGTGACAGCAAATGGCAGCAGCTGAAGACTGATGGCTGCCAAAGCATTTTGACTCAGAAAGACCCAAGTTCTAAGCAGCACCCTGAAACAAAAGTTTTCCACCTTTTTCATGGTCCTAAGCAGGGCTGTCTGTGGCTGTGTGCCCTCCATTGAGTGTACAGCATCACATGTGTGTGAAATACATTTATCTCCGGGGTTTTTTCCTCAGGTAATCAACTGCATGTTGCTGTTTGTTTTGTAAAATTAGCACCTGTGACTGAACAAAAAGCACAGGAAGTAGAAAGCTCTTATTCTCTCAATTGATTAAGAAAATTGGAAGACTGTAGAAATGCTGAATATTCTGTCTAATCAGAAGCCTAATAATCCCAGTAACTTTAATAGGGTGGAGGAGAAAGCAGGGTAGCTAAGTTCCTAGTCATGATCACTTTTAAAATTTCAAATCTCAGTGATCTCATTGCACCTGGTAATGAATTTTTTTTTCTAGAGGCTTTAAAGTAATCAGGTTGGCAAAATTGCTCAGCAGAATGTCTTATTTGTGTTTTATTCATCAGAAGTCATCTCAAGGCATCTATTGCTCCCAAATGGGAGTGCATGTGTTCCATGTACATCCTGCTGTGTTTCTGTGCTTTAGTATGTGATGAGAGGAATGGCTTGTTCACCTCATGTACTCAGTGTGTAGTACATGCATGCACCATCCACGAATCTGTCATTTTGAGGTACATGGAAGTCTGGCAAGCATGCACTATGACTGTTTGATGGGGAGAAATGCTGAATTTTGATTTGCATTTTATTTGCAGAACAATGATGATTTTTTTTTCCAGAAATTCAGTGATGCATTCCATGTGCAAACATACCTGAGATTTTTGTCAAAGCACACACGTGTGTATATTATTTTCATTGATACTGGGGAAGACAAGTGAGAATTTACATCTTCTTGACAGGGCAAGGAAAAAAAGAAAAATGAAGTATAAATCATCCTATATTAACAGCCCAAACTGCAATCTACAATTCTGTATTGAATTACCATTGCAGATAGAGTGCTTAGGAGACAATTTATTTTGTGTCTACCTCAATAAACTCAGTGCTTCCTTTAAAAGAAGAAGCACTACAACAAATTCACATATAATGAAAGCTAGTGGCTATCGAGCCAGAACTCCAAAAGTAAAAGAAACATTTTGAAAAACCAATTAGGGGAAGAGAGACAAAGGAAAAAGCAGCAGCTGAGTATATATTAAAAACTCCACCAGCAAAAGCTTTTGGTGATGCTTTTTTAAATAAGATGTGAAGGGCAGATGTTCCTTTTTTCATCATTTCATCCTATGTTGAGAATACCAGGGTGAAGTTCCTCTGACAGCTAGATGCACAGCAGCCCTTGCCATCTGGTATGTAAAGTGCGTCAAGGCTCAGCACAGGAAGCAGAATGAACATCATAAAAATCTATTTTAAATAGTATTGTGCTGGAGCCAAGGAGAAATCTGTGTGGAAGCTGAGGTGACAAGAGGATAAAAGATGGGAAAGCCCACAGACATAGGTCAGGGACAGGCACCTATGGAGTGGTATAGCCACCATGTGTGCACATGTGTATAGCCACTCACTGGGTGTCTTTTTCTTTTCAATCTTCAGGAAGAGGCAGCCAGAGTTCTCGCCCACCAGCCAGTGTCCGTCGGCACATGTGCAGCTTTGAAAAATCCCTGCAGTGAATGTGTAAGAGAAGCTGCATGACAAAGAGTGGTTTTACCCCTTGCTTTCTTTTCTCATTGGTTTATCATGTCTAATGATGGGACAAATGTGGTGCATGCCATTAAAAATGGGAAATTTGCTTATGTCCCCTTGTTTCACACAGTACTTTAAACATTGTCCAGATGTGATGAAGAGGACACTGAATAATTTTTTTGCAGCTTTTACTTTTTTATTTCTAAATGCCTACAACTTTGCAAGTATGTCCTCTATTTTTTTTTGTACTAATTTTATCTTCTTTTTCCACTTAGCCAACATTTTTCTCCTTTTTATAGTTTTGCATAGAGATGATATTATCCTGTGTGCTTTCCATGGCGAGACACCTTTGCTGCGCACAGCTCTTGCTAACCTGTGCTTGTTAGCAAACTGCGGCTGCAAACCCAAATGAGGGAACACAGAAAACTCGTTTGGTGGGATTTACAGAAAACAGGGAAATCACAAGAAGGCACATGTAAATAAAACCAGCAGGGTTTGGTGTAGGAACAAACAGCATCTCAAAATAACAGCAGTGAATCTTTTTTCTGTTGTAATTTCTGCAAGATGTTCAGATTTTGAATAGTTCTGCATTCAGCAAACAATAGCAAAGTTCAGCTCTTCAGACGCAAGAAGTGCAAATACTGCCCTCTGAGCAAACACAAACATGGTGGAGAAAACAAGCAAGCTGTTGCAAAAAAAGAGAAAGGCTTCACCTCATTTCCTCCAGATCTGTGCTCATTTCCATCTGATAAGCAGCAGATGTGAAACAGTCCTGCTCCCTGCCCCAGGGAAGACTGTGCAGTGACTCGGTGGAGAGATGCTTGTGATCCACTGACACAGCATTTTGGGCAGTGCTGCTCACTGCAACCAGAGATGCTGTTGCACTGCTCTGAGCACTGCAAAGCATTCTAGCTCTGTGTATGTCTCTAAGTGTCTATGCAATTTTTGGCCATGTAGCAACGATATTAATTCAATCCAACCTGCCTCTCTGATTTGCAGATCAGAAGAAATCAACAAAACACATCATACATTTGGAACAGTTGTGATGGCTTTACAGGGCTTGTGCAGCAACCAGATTTGGCACCCTGAAAGGCAAACTGTACACAGCCAGTGTAAGGAGCAGCACAAACTATTTGTTACTATCTTCTAGTCAGAACAATACTCTTTTCTGAACTGGAACAAGTGCTGCAGATTCTCAGGGTACAGATCACCAATTGTCTGTCTGGAAATTCAAATGGGAGTCCAACACAGGCATACTGTTCAGAGGCAAAAACAAATGCAAAAACAGATTCTATTCAAATAAACATGGGCATAAGCTGTGAAATTCCTGAGCACAGGGAAAGCTGAACCTCCTGCTTTTTGCATGACCATGCTTGGGATATTTTTTTTTCAGTTTGGAAAAAAAATCTGCATAAGCTCCTGAGAAATACCTCTGCTGAGACTCCAACCTGTCAACGGGTCTGCAAATGCTTGTGGTATCTGCCTAGATAAGAATGGCTTCAGGAAACAGGGGAGTTTTTCAGATCTGAGCATGAAGCTTGCTATTTTGGCTTCTCTGCCCATCCCTGCTCCTCAGGCTTCCCTCTCCCTCCAGGCACGGCTGATGTGTTCAGAGGCCTGGCAGCACTGCACTGTAGCTCAGGGAAAGGTACAACCTCCATCAGCAACCTCAGCTCCCTTGGCCACACAGTCTAGTTTGAGCAGTAGACAATTGCCCGTCATATCACCAGCTGCCCATCACCACCACCTGGTCTCAAGCCTCAGTCTCATTCACCAGAACTCCAGCAGTTTGTAAGTCTAGATTTTCCTTAGGAGGCCCTGCTTCAGCACCTCAACATGCTAGAAATCACCTCGCTTGCCATGGCTTTCCTCAGCTCCCACCTACAAGCAAGTAGATGCAGACTCTTCAAACTGTCTTGTGTTTTGATGCATATAATACTTAGCATCATTTTCTTCACTAATGTTCATCTCCATTTTCCATACAGTGCTGGAGATGGTTAGAAATGCAGAATCATCAAAATATAGAATCATAAAATGTTATTATCGTATTAAAAAATCCCAGAAGAATCAGCGCAGAGTTTCAGGGCTCTTTTCTTCTGAAGCCGCACATTCGTTACCATGGAAACTTTGGGATACACCCAGAAAACCCACAGGCTTTACAGGCTGCTCTATCTACTGCAGCATATTAGGGAGAGCTGTAAATTACAAACAAGAGGCCTCATGACTAAGCTTCCTGTGGTAACTCGGCTAAGTTTGCCACAGGGTTAAGCACTCAAAATGTTGGCATGTTAAGGCAAGTCTGATGGCTCTTTAAGCTCCATTTAAACTGTTGGGAATTTATTTTATTCTCAAGTATTCCAGAGAATCTGACAAGTTATTGTGGAAGAGGAATCTCATTGTCTGCTACCCCTGCAAGGGTTGCACACTTTTTGGCAGGAAATATCCAGGGCAACAGGCTTCTCTGTTCATTAGGAATTTCTCCTCTGATACTGCTATTGCCTACGAAATATTCTGGATGTGCAGTATAATTTGGCCCTTCTGTAGCTCCATTCAGGGGTCTCAGCTGGGCATCTCTATGCCATGTGAAATACCTTTCAGCCTTGGTGCTAATGCCTTTGAGATACTTGAAAAGAAACAGAATATATTTGGATATTTTAGTTTTATCTCATGCCCACTATCCTATGTCCCCAGTGTTTTTTTAATTGCTGTTCACTATGCAGCTTTCAGCTTGCCAATATCTTTTTGATAATAAACATGGTGGCCCAAATAATTTTCCATCAGAACCACAGAGGATTACAGAAAGCAAGGAAAAACCTTCAACTGTCTTAATTACTATTAAACTGCATTCATAGGAAAGACCTCCTCATCTCTGCACCATGGTGTGGTGCTTTTGAGTGGGGAATACAGAATTAATGGGCAATTTTTGTGGCTTTATTCTGTTCCAAGTTTATTAATTAGTGTTTCTTATTCAACAGCAGCTCCATGGCGTTTCTTTTGATGTAGTGTTTTTTGAAGGTTGTTGCTCTTTACAGCCTCCCGGTCCTACAAAACTATTTTGCCTTAGTTGCACCCACCTACGCTTTTTGTAGATGAATTTAATTCTAGCATTTTCTTCATACATTCCTAAGCTTTCCAGGCTCCTTTGCTCAAAACATTGTACTTCTCAGTTTCCAGCTTCTATCAACTGTGCTCCCTTCTGAGCCTGTCAGAATACATGCTTCAGCTCAGGTATCAGCACTGGCTACACTGTCATATGCATTTATTTGGATTTGCAGCATGAAACACACCTTCAGATAACACAAATGTGCTTCTCCATTGATGACAGAGGACCTATGATGATTTACACCATGATTTCCCATGCATTAACTTTATTATCCTCAAAAAAAATATAAAAATTATTCAATAGGATGAATTCATTCAGAATATTCAGTGGGGTTTATTTATTAATGAGAATAAAAGAGATTCAAAAGCTATTCACTACTAAGACCACTTTTTAATTTCACTTTGATTTGCAGGTTTCTCATCTTCATTTTGTGAACACTGGATGCATTTTCTTGCTGTTTCTGACAAATTGTTTATTACCCTGAACTTTGTATTATTATTAGATTGTTTTCTCAAAGCAACACTTTAGTAGTTATTTGATAATTTTTTTCAAAATACCTAATGAACACATAGGTGAAGTAAATTTTTTCACTAAGATTGGATGACTGAAATGTGAGGCAGCTTCTGCATTTCAGCTGAGACTGCAAATTTCTAGTAGTAATTATAATTAGTAGTCAGACCTTCATACACATTATCAGTGTAATATTCTCACACCTCTGTGAGCTAGGTAGGTTAGATCTGTAATACATGCTCAGGTTGTGGCACTTCAACTAATTTCACCACCCCCCACTCCCCAGAAATTCACAGCTGTACAAAAGCACTTATGTTCATAAAAATGATTGTTAAGTCTCAAAGTGAATACATCTACTTATTTTGGGATATTAGGCTATATCTGAGCTGTTGGATTTGGAAGTAATTCCCTACCCCTAGGGCAAGGTATGAGCCTAGCAGCAATCCACTCTGTGGTAACAGAAACATAAAGCGAGTGACCCAGTCCTGGTTCCAGCTTTCCCCATCTGGGAGACCAGAGCAGAGAGGTGAGGGGAGCTGCCAACCTCTGAGCCTGCCCAAGGGTCTGATCCCAACCTGGTGACCCTGCAGATGGAAACCAGGATCTTATCACAGGGTACTCAGCCTAGGCATAAGCTACTGAATCCACATTACAGACTGCATAATATTAAGATTTCAATTTAAAAAAAATACCCCAATTATCAATAGGGTCAATATACATTAGAAAGCCTACGTGTAGCTCAGATGAAGTGATACTTAATTTCGGCATTAGAGTAACTTATGAAGGAGATGAATATGTTACATTTATTTTACATAAACCAGTGGCTAGACAGAGAGTTAGAAAGGCAGCTCTGGACCTGAGCTCCCTCGCAACACACCTAAGTATCATCAAGTTCTGCCCTGGCAAGATGGTGTGATAGCACTATGTTTTCCTATATTTTACGTAGCAGTTTTCATCATACATTTAAAGTAGTGCTCTAATTAACATACAATCTTGTGCCCAATGCCCAAGGCAATTTTGTCAAAAAAAAAAAAAAAAACAGGGAGGGGGGCAAGGGTAGGACTGGAGCAACAAGGAAAAGTTAGTTAAGTAGCTTAAATTTCCAGAAACACAAGTGGGAGGTTAAACATTACCCTAATTATATAGCAATAAACAAAAGCATTGGAACCATGCTGTGAGAACAGTTTTGAGTTCCTCTTGTCACCAAGATAGAGATTGTAGTCTAAAAAAGCTAGGGCTGAAATTGGTTTGTGATTCTTTCTGTCGTTTAGGTGATTATATGAGGTAAAAATCCTGAGTATACATCAGATAGAGACTGTGGTCAATGATGGCTCCTGCACTCATTGAGAGAGTGCAGAGAAGTTTTACCAACCCAGGTTAAGAGATGAGTCCTGAGAACCAGTATTCTAGAAGTTAGGCTTGCAGGAACATGCAGACCAGCGTGGCTTGCTTTGCTAATGAACACCAGGGCTGGCTGTGGCAGCTCTGAGAGGAGTGGCTGCTCTGTGCAGGGAGATATCACTACCCTGCATTAAAATCTGCTCACTCCCTTAATCAAATTTCATGTCCCAGTGGCCTTACTGAAATGGAGACAATAATGGAAGAGACCTTAGGGATACCAACAAAACACCTGCAGTGTGCTGTAGTGCAGGTATTACCCCTAAATTTTAGGCTTGTTAGCGTAGGCCCTGGGAACTGTGAGGCAGCAACGGGACAGAGCTTTAGTCAGGCTCATTACCACTTACATTACTGCAGGGTTGGAGAAAGTTGGTAGTTTGCTGACTGCCTCTCTGTAGGCAGGGCAGAAGTTCCTCCACTGTATTCCCTAGGATGGCATCCATCAGCAAGTGCTGTGTGGGGATGAGAAAGCTTTTGTGCAATGCACAGCTTTGGAACAGAGCATTTCTTTTTGCTCTGCATCCCACTGCCTCCAAAGGCTGGCCACCTCTGCGCTGGGGCTCAGGGACAGCTCTGCATGCACTGCGCTCTGGAGCCAGCTGTCAGAGGCTGTAACAGGGCTCTCTGAAGGGAGAAGCATTTGGTGACTGGGCAGTGCCTGACACTGACCTCCTCTGGTTGCTGGTAAGACAGTTCAGGGCTTAATAAGACAGTTTCAGACTTAATTTTTCCTGGCAAGGTTGATAGGCTTCTCAGTTTGCACTTTATTTTCATTCCTAAAATTTTATCATCATAGAAGGGACTGCCAGGTTATCCCAGCGCTTCCTACTGGCTGTGGCATTTTAGTTACTACAGTAACTGCAAGGAGGTTAGGCTGAAGCATTGGGGGCAATGAAAGATAGGTAATATTTATTATTTCTCCTATAAACTCTTCCTCTGGTTAATTACCATTGTTGCTTAAAAAAACCAAACAGCCTCATATATTAAATCTGTGTTCTATGTCTTGTCTAACACCACCAAGTTGGCTCAAATGACTGTATCACTCATCTCAGCAAGATTAAGATTCTTCCTCAGCTTATGGGCACTTGGAGAAGATAGCAGACCACCACTCTGGCATCCTGAAAGGACAAAACAGGGGATGAACTCTTAACATATCAAGGAATGTCCCTTCTTGTTTTAACAGAAAGGGCTGTTTCTCAAGCATTTTGCCTGACTGCATCTGAAGGCATTTTCCACCCTGTGGGTTCCTGGAGGTTCCTCATCAGAACACATACCACTCTGCTTAACTATTTCATGTGCTATAAATTGTTATGCATAAAATGTTCAAGGAAAAAAAAAATTGAAGACCAAGTTTCAGGCACACAGGACTCAAAGGCGTCTATTCTCTATGCTCTGGATCTCAGGTTATAACTTTGCTGGTGAAAGGATCAGAGAGTTGCACAGACTAATTTACCTTAGACCAGTGGGAGAATAATTTTTCACCTCAGAAGCATTCAGCCTCTGAGGTGTAAAGAAACCTTTTCTATCCAATATCTAAAGTAAGGCATCTTCATAATCCTGCAGTATGGGGAGGAACCAGCTGTTGTGGAGTACTCAGACTTGACACTGCTCCAAGGAAGTCAGCAAGGTCAGATCCTCCAGGAACTTGTAAGAGCAGGACTCTGTTCTTGGCCTGAAACTGAACTTAGGTCTGATGAACTCCTGGTCACAAGGAGGGGCCAGATTTTGGGCAGCTGGAGATACTTAACAATAAACAGTGTGCTGTCTAACAAGTTATAGGCATGTCATATTGTTGGGCAGGCATTTTGAACCATTTTGAACTGGGTATTTTGAACCATAGTCTCAGACTTGGGTGCATCAGTACTTTCAAAGAATTTCAGCAAGTAACTATTAGTATCTGAAGTTGTTTTTCATCTTGTTTAGTGTCTATAACAAAGAAAGAAAGCTGAAAGTGCCCCAGAGTCATGCAGAGAGTATGTTACAAAGATCAATGTATGTATTAGAAGCAAAATTTTGAATTACCAAAAATAGCAACAGCTCTCCTCATTAAACTAATAAAAACTTACACAAAATTATATTTACTTCTATTTCCCCCAAAATACAAAACAGATAGACAAAGCTGTAGTGAAAATTGAAAAAAAGCATATAAATTCAAAGTATGTTCTTGCCCGTAAGTAAAAGCAAACCCACTCTATGGGCTGTTAGGCTATCCAGGAATCTGCCTGAACATGTAGACTAGATGGGAGGATTTGGAGAAATAGTACTTGGAGTGTGACACTGTGTATACTCAAGTACAAACCTCAAGATTCCTTGGGACTCCAAGAAGTTCACTTCTATGCAGAAAGTGTGAAGTCTAAATCCTATGAGAAACTGACAGGAGAAAGGATAGAGTTAGGAAAGATGAATAAATACATGGTCGACATGAACTGGTTAATCATCCTCTTGATAAAACGAAGAAACCATCACTTGGTGCAATCTCGTCCCTGCGCCATTGATCAGGTTCTCAATACCCCAACTGTGATCTAGCTTGGTATCCTCTCTTGCCTTTGTGTGGAAAACCATCCCTTCTCCCATAATCCCAGGTAGATATTTTGATCTTGACCTTCTCCAATGTATGTTTCCTTCAAATGAGGAGATGGCAATGACTTAGCAAATTGTGACCACGGAATCAGGACTGTCATCGTTGCTTTGCACAAATGAGATGACTCCTTCTCTCACTGAGACGCAGTTCAGGTCTGAGCTTTTTCAGACCCATATTTGCTTTTTGTCTAAATGTCAATTAATGATATTCAAGATGGCTGCTCTTTGTTCCAGCATAACAAGTGTTTTTCTTGCATGTTAATGATTAATTCTGCCCGAATGTGTCAAACTTGGTGTGACCCCCTACCAGCCATCCAGCAAGACAGAGACCAGGTATTTCTCTGACAGTCTTGGGACTCCATCTCAAAATGTGACTCATTAACAGGCTAACAGTGCTTGGACATAGGAAGAAGAGCAAGGAGAGGGAAAGAGCTGGAACAATAATCTGAGGTCAATAATCCGTGGATCTTGTCAAATGGATCCCACAGAGAGCCACTGCAGCCCTAAAGCTCTTTGTCATGAGGCCACTGGATCCATGAGCAGTAAGGTCTGGCAAGCTGAGGTAAGGTGTGTCAGCAGCGCCAGCTCTCCCTGAGGAGTAAGTTGCTACCAGACAAATCCTGATGAAATGATTTGCTCACGTTTGAACATTGCAGTCCCAGCACAGTTTAAGCATGGCCAATGACTTGAGACGGTGGAGAGCGCTACAGAAGAAAGAAGTAAGAGCAGAATTTGAGAGTGAGGGAGAGGGAAATGAACTAAATAGGAGCAGGACTTGAAGACAGAGGTAGTGAGTTCCTTAAAATAGCTGTGCTTGCCTTTGATGTAAAACACAAAATCTTGGAAATAAAATGAGATAGAGAAAAAACAGATGGTGTGAGAAGGGATTCAAAAGTGAGGCGATGCACCAGAACTATATATGAAGAAATAAGTGATGCAGAAGTGGACTTAGCATAAAAGGCAGCAGATAATCATCATATTTTTTTAAAAAGTCCTTTGCAGTATTCGTAAGCTACAGCATCAGCAAAATACAAGAGCACTTGACTTATTTTCCTCTCTACAAGAAGAGACTTGTTTTGATGTTGAAGTAGACCAAATGTGTTTCTGTGTGAAGAGTTTACTGTTCTTGGCATGTTAAACATTACTTTAAAAATCTTCACACCCAAGAGTTACACTCATTTGCTTATCTTTATAGCACTTAAAAAAAAAGTCATACCACAGCTCATTTGATCAAAACAAGAATGCTTCATTCTTATCTTTTCATTGATCACTATAATATAGAGGTTTTTTTCTTCAGCTGGTAATGCAGCCTTCTTATTTCTTAGGTTAAAGCTCTAAATCAAAACATCTCCAGGTCTTACCAACTACATGCTTTGAGGTGTTATGAATATTTTAGATTGGTCCTTTCATGTGCCCCAGTTCCCACAGAGGTGGTGAGTCACAGGTCCCAGCATGTGGAGCCTGGAGTTGGAGATGAGCTCCTCAACTTGGATCCACCTAAAATCCTTTTTTTTCCTCCAGGAGTACTTACTGCTTGACAGAAAAAATGACACATTGTCGTGTATATTCCTTTTCTGTTTTGACAGATTTACAACACTGTATGTGTTGTACCAGTCTCTTCCAGCTATGACAAAGTCAGTCAATGTGTTTTTTGGTTTTGGGGTTTTTTGTTGTTTTTTTTTTAATTCAAGTGGCAATTATTTACTCCTTAAAAAAGAGAACCATGAGAGTCTGAGCAAGGAAAGCAAAATGCTTAGAACAGTACTACAATACGGTAGGGGAAGTGATCTCCTCTAGTGTGTGCAGTAGCAGGGGGTGAGGCTGCTGTGCCAGCCTCCCACTCCCTTTGTCTCCCATCTTAATGGCAATGAAATGTAATCCTTTGTTTGCTTCTGGTCCCTGAGGGGTGAAACCCTGAGATAAGGCTGCTTCAAAATAAATCATTGCAGAATTTCTCTTCATCTCTGGTTTCCACCCAGATAATGTATTTTATAATTTGTGAACCATCTCTTCTGCCTGACCTGCAATTAAACAGTTGCTTAGTCCTCTAAAGCACTGCTCAACTCCCTGTCCCACCAGCTGCTCACAAGTTGCCATTCAGCTTCGAGTGCTGCTCCCTTCAAGGGAACAGGGAAATGCAAAAACCTACAGCTCCTCAGAGTCAGATATGACCCTCAGATCCTCACTCGGCCAAACTGCCCAGCATTTGATGGGACCCAGCCCGTATGAGGATCAGAGGGTTTGACTCACCATGGTCAGGCTACTGCTTGTTCCTCCTCTCACACAAACCGTTTTCAGTCCCAGAATTTTAGCCTGGTTTGTAAATAACAATCACTCGGGAAGAAGTGCATTTACCTCCTACCTGATAGAGGCCCTGGGAGTCCTTCATTACTCTGTTAGCTGATCTGAGGGGGAGAGGGAATAAAAAGGAAAGGAGGAGTTAGCAACAATTTATCTCTCTACCTAGTTGGCCAAAGGCTATGACTGTGGGTTCTTTTTCTTCCAACAGTTTGAAAATATTTCCTATAAGCTGCAAATCAGGCTAAATTAAAACTTTTCTTGTGACTTTTTTCCTGTGTTTTTTCTTCCCCCCTGCAAAATGATGAGCAAACCTAGATACCAAATGACAGCTCAAGTCCTCAAACCACAGATGGCTCTCCCAGAGCCCTTCCCGCAGGTTAGCCTTTCCAGGTTGGCTGTAGGATGGATAACCAACATCACTTTTGGATGAAAATCATAGTGTTGTTTTCTCATGTAGTGTTTCTGGGAGGACATGGAAAACTGGATGGGGGAGGCTTACTAATGAGGCAAAGCAATTAGTATTTTTGTAGGCTTGTTTGTTATACTGCCTGTGTCTTCGTAATGTAAATGCAAATAAACCATCTTTATTTTATTCATAGTTCTAATGGAAAGTCTGTGTCATGGTCTGAACCAGGTGGAAGACAAGATCCAAAGGGGGAGCATACATGGCACAGACTCTCAGTGCATGTGAAGAACCAGGAGACAGGGTGCAATCAGACAGCAGTGATCAAACCCCTCACTAAAGACTACCACGGACAAAGTCTCACTTTTACCGACATCAGCAGTAAGACTCTGTACAATGTGGTGGAGGAAGAAGATAGAGAGCCCGTTCACCTCAACCAGTCCAGCAGTCCTTCCATGGTGGTGCATAGGCGGGTGGCAACAACCCCCCCACTGCAGGCCACGACGGAGGAAACCCAACTCTTCTTGCCCGAGCAGTCCCCCAAGATCCTGCCCCTGCAGCCACAGACTCTCATGGACCAGCTGCAAGGAGTGGTCAACAAGTTTGCCACCGGCGTCCCTGACTTCAACGCTGTCCTCCCCACTCCTGGCTCAGGGAATGGCATGCGGCCCCCCTGCCCACCCCCGCCACTGCAGCAGCCGCCCCTGCAGCCTTTCCAGGTGGCTGCCTTCAGCGATGAGCCCCTGTCTCCCCCGGCTGAGGAAGCAGAGAGTGAGAAGGTGAAGCTTATTCAGGGATATGTGTATGAAAAGAGCACAGAGGAGGAGGACGAGGAGCCGGCAACCAGCAAACTGACTCTAGAAGACTCTCCGGCATTGACGCCTCCGTCCCCTTTCCGGGATTCGGTGGCTTCGGGCAGCTCCGTGCCGAGCTCCCCTGTGTCGGAGTCGGTGCTCTGCACACCCCCAGATGTGACCTATGCCTCTGTCATCCTGAGGGATTATAAACAAAGCTCATCCACCCTGTAGATGCTGCAAGGGACAAGATGGGAAGGACTTTGGCAGCTACCCCCTGGGAGGACTTGCGAAGACTAGTCTCCCAGGGTTATGGGAGAGAGAGCAGTGAACAAAGTGACAAACGACAGAGCAAAAATTTCATCCTGCACTTAAATAACTAAAATGAAACAAAAGAAAATAAAAAAACAATTCTGAGGGCTCAAGATTCTCCATCTGTTAAAAATAAAAATATTGTACTTTGGGAAAATGTTAGGAAACCGTAACAAAGCACAAACTTAAGGAACAACTTCTATAGCAAAANAAAAAAAAAAAAAAAGAACAAACATGCAGGAAAAAAAAATATAATCACACCTAGTCACACCCTCTCTTGGCAATGCTTGAAAAGGACTCTGGGAAGTGTGACCTGGAGAAGTCATGAGCACACCTTGTGACTGCTGTCTGTCTGCTATGGGAGTAACACACCCAGGAGCTGGAAGGGGAGAGTGTGGTGCAGGGGAACAAACCTACTTGTATATGAGACGTATATGCATAAATATTTTTTTTCCTAGTTTCTACAGGTGGCATAACTATGGACCTTTGTTTTGGGGAGAGGAGATGGTGTGAAAGCACATGGCTCTTACTGACTCCTGTCTGAACGATTTGTTCTTTATACCAGGCTGCTTTCTGGGGGAGATTTGGGCTTCTTTTAATACTGATTGTGAACAGAGCAAGAAATATGATGAAGTTAAGACTCAAGAGGTTTCTGAAGAAAGCCTTGCCATAGTACTTGTAATATGATAAGGACTTAGAAAAACTGCCCTTTTGTATAAGGTTGCAAACCATGTGGCTAAACTGTTACACAACATTTACTGTAGCAGAACAATATTTATTGACTGTGTTTTCATAAAACAACATATTTTGCCATGCCATTGCTTCTTTCCTTTGTGTTACTTTGGAATCAAATGCGTTGAGAAATAGCTGTTTACTTAGAGCAACAACTGTTATTCTGGAAGAAAGGCAATTCCACACTGGGGGTCACAGAGCCTCCAGGCAAGAGAGTGAGCGAATGTTTGTGTTTCTGTATGTGTGGGTACGGTATGTGTGAAGAGTAATGTCCAATAACTACCAGTGGAAGATTGTCTTATATACTATGAATATTTTTATGTTTAAATCATGTTTTTATATCGCGTTGTTACAAATATTCAATAGATCTTTGAAGGTTTGTATGCTGTGCTAACACATCCTTTTTTTCATATACAAGCTGAGACAGTCGTTACCCTTATAATAGGGTGCTTTGTTTTGCAGATATTTTATGAAGTAGACATATGATATTAATAACCAGTGCATTGAGAACTTGCTATTTTACATGTTTTGAAGCAAATGTGGTTAAAAAAAAAAAAAGGTCTGTTTTAGAAATCTTGCAGGTGAGAGACAAGGAAAGTAATTCAACTATTTCACTGTTTCAAATAATTTAAAATAAAATCATGCCAGGACAGGAAATTTCATCAGTGCTTAATGTGTGGATAAATTCCCAGGTTTTACTACTGATGGTTCTTTTAAAACCTTTATGATGTTTAGTTGCATGTTCTTCCCTTATGCTTTCACTTCTTGCATTTAATATACAATATAGCATCTTAAAGGTCACTTCCAGGTGGTTGTAGTTCTGTAATTTACTCCTCCTCCTCCTCTGTCTTTCATGTGTTTCCTGGAGATGGGCCTAATCCAAAGCTCCCTAATGACTGGCATGATAAAAGTACAAGTCTAATTGCTGTGGCCTGAACTTCATTATAATGATGGTTATAATATATAAATGTGCTTATTATATATACACAGGTCAGGATTCTAGCTGTTATGATCTTTTCTTATGCTGCTGAATTCAGCTGAGGATGAGGATCTGTCCCACAGTTCCCCACTGTATTTCAAAAAATATTTTAAAGTAATCTCTTCCTGTTAATATAGTTACCAACCCTGATTTTAGCCATGCTCCTTTTAAATATATACCAGAGTTTTTCTGAATTAATCATAATTCTACTATTTTTCTTTCTTTTCACTTGAATTTTAAGAAGTCCTGCTTGTTACAATTCTTCTCTGAAGATCCAAATCTCATCGTTTTCCCTTAATTATACAGTATTGGAATCGGAAGCTATGGCTCATACTCAAAACCAGAGAGAGTATTTTTTTTCACATTCTCTTTTCACAATGTTTGCTCCTTCCAACATTACCTGTGGCCAATTGCTATCATTGTCCTGATGTGGAAAGCATGAAATGACTTTGCCCAAAGACAGTCAGTATATTGGCATCTCTATAATGAATTGAAGACACCTGAGGGTTAGTTGGTTGATTTTCTGTTCTGCTTGGGGCTTTGAGGGGATTTTTTAAATTGCTGTTTCTTTTATTTAAAATGCTAATTACTCCTTAAAGCAGCAAGAAAAATGCCATGTCTCCTTTGCTGATCACTGCACTGGCAATGAATTCTATCTTCTAATAATTGTAGTATAATATCTGCTGTGCTGTTTCCAAAAACATGCATTGTCAGTAGCACAGCTGATGCTAAGAGGCCAGTCTTTGAAGATCTGAGAGAGATAAGAAAAAGAAATATACAAGATTTGTATAGACGAGGAGACAGCAATGTGGCAAGGTACTATACTGTTTTCATATCTGTCTGGTTTGAACATATTAAGCACTGATTTTATTACTGCAATGTAACTATATCATGAGTAGGAGTTTTCTTGAAATTCAGTATATTAGCTTTTAGTTTGTATTTGTTAAAACTGGAAACATACACATACGTAAATATATCTAAAGAACAAGAACTCACCTTGTGTATGCAGCTGTATGAGTTACAAAGCTTTCTGTAGAAGTTCTTTCTTTTGGCCTGTCAAATGCTTGATGAAAACTGCCTTTTTGTCAAAATGATCTTGAAAATGCTGTAAAATAAATATTTTCTATTTATTATTTAAAAACAGAATGCCAAAATTTTTAGTTCTTTTGTTTCTTGAGCAGAAAATAGTCATGTATTTCACAGTCATTCATTGTTCCAGGGCTTTTCAAGAGATGGTGGGATATTTAAACGGAGATACGTATGGATTAAATTGTGTCATGAAGGTGAGATGGTGGAGGGTTGGAGGATTTTTGCTTAGATAAAAAAAACAAAACAGCTTTTTGGCTTCCTAATAAAATTCAGAAGCACTGTAACTATTCAGTCAATAGTTGTAGAAGAGAATTCAATGGGAAATGACAGGAAATTTTGCTTCCCAAGGACATGGGAAAACACCAGCCCTTCTATGAAAATTGTCTTTGAGATGTCTGTTTCCCCCATCAGGGAAATTGCAGTATGCTTTCTTGACAGCTATAAATGATAGGCATTGATTCACCCCAGCATTTTCTGTCCTACCTTTACTGCTTCTGTATACAGCAAAGTTATGGGACTCTGGTTCCTGCTCTGCAACTCACAAACACTGTGGCTTTTTGGTGACTCCTGAACTGTTCTGTGCCTCATCAAGATGCTATATTGGTGGCCTGCTGGGATTTTCAGAAACAAGTGGCAGGAAACTTAGAAAATCTAGATATTTTTCTCTCTACACTTGTTAATAGGCTTGTGGCTCCTTTGTTTGGATCTGGCCTTGCAAGAGCCCCATGTCTGAGGAGTCAGTCCACCTACAACTATTGCAATGCAGGAGTAGACGGTGACATTGCATTCAGCAGTAAGTGACAGAAGTTTGGACTCTTTGTTCATAGAGGTTTTTCTTTTTCCTTACCCCTTTTATTTTTGTTTTCAAAATATATTCTGTGTCTTAGTAAAAGTTCTGCTAACCAAGTGTATTCAATTACAAAAACATCCTCAGAGAAACACAGCCCTTACTCCCCTCCAGCTTGTTGCACAGGCTGCTGAAAAAAATATCTAAAGCAACTTTTCACTGAGTAAGTGGATGAAAGCACACCTGAGATTTAGTCTCCATCCTTCTGTCAAGGACAGAGTCTTGGCAGCTCCACCAGTCCAGCCCATGCCTCTCCACCCAAGCTCTGCTCAATAACTTGGGTCTGCAGACTGGTGTCAGGTACACTTTGCATGGAGTAAGGGGCTACCAAAAGAAAAAGGCAGTGGCAATTTGGCCCCTGGGCTTGTAGTCATCACTCTTTAGACAAAAACAGAGGAGCAGGTTGCTAATATCTGTTCTACACAACGTCTGAGTGGTTAAAAATGCTTCTTATATGGGAGTGGGAAAAGTGTGGGTTTGCAGATTGCATTGTTGTGGTCATTTTTTTTTCCCAAATAGATGAGTCACTAGACACTTGGCAACTATCTGTCTGCAAATCATCAGGAAGGAGAAGCAGACACTGTAGCATATTTTTATCTGTGTAAGGTTCCCAACAGGGATATTAGCAAAAAAGAAGGTAAGGAATGCCATTCAGCCAAGTGCGTGGTACTACCACAGACCCCATATCTGGACCTGGACTCATATTTTGGCAAACCCTGCAAGCTCCCAAGTAGAGATGGTAGAAGAGAGCAGGAGCGACTGGTTGCCATTTCCAGTGCTACAGGTATATTGTATCCTACTAAAAAAATATGCAAGCTATTCTTTGCTTTTGCTAATTTAACTTCCAGATCTCAGTAAATCACACAAAATGGGACTGCTCCCCTGAGAGAGCAGGTCACTCTTTGGTACCAAGTAAGAGCATTTGTTTTCTACTTGGCTTCACAGTGGGCGTAAGCAATGTATCGCTACAGAAGTAAAATATCATTGTGACTTGTGGGTTTCCATAACCAAAAGGCCTCTAGGTAGGTGGAGAAGCAGCTGGCACAGATACCAGTGCAGACAGATAAGACTTTAGGAGTGGTATGTATCTATGACATTTAATCCACCCACTTTATTTATTGCACACCGTGCAATGTGTAGGTGGCATGAGATCCATTCTACCACCTACTCCACAGTATGGTGTGTGGGACTCCTACCTCCCTGTGCTGCTCTGCAGCTGAACCAGGAACAGATCTGCAAGACCTCCCTCCTGGAAAGATGGTGTGCCTGGAGGAGTGGCTCAGGGCAGGCGAGTCTGGTCAGTTCCCTGTTTTCCTGACACAGGGTGTCTTTGCAATGCACCAAGAGTGTATTTTCCATGCAAGCATCACCTGGAGATGGGGGATTTCAGTGCTGTGGAGTGCCTCGAAATAAGTCAATAGTTTAAAAGGAGCTGTTTCCCCAGCTGCCCTCCAACAGCCCATGGTGGGGTGTCCCCCAGTACAGCTAAAGAGACCTGTCAGTCTGACATAACCCAGGGTGTGATGAGCCATTGCTTTCCGGAATGCTGAGCAGCCCATGCTGCCAATGTCGGTGGTGCACGTACAGCCCTGAGCAGGTGCGGGGTGGGAGCCTCACGCTGTTGCTCCCTGAGCTGCAAGCACTCAGAGGTCTGAGGCACCTTGGGCTTGCTGTGACCTTCACTGTTCTCAAAGACAAAAGGAAAGAGAAGGAGCAAAAGAAAGGCAACAACTTGCCTTTACCTCTCTTGCAAGAAAGGCAGGCAGGACTGTGCTGGGGAGCCAGCAGTGTATCCCTTATGGCTTTGGATGAAGTCCTGACAGCTCCTGTGATCGTGTCTGAACAGACAAAAGGAGTTGGCCCTTTATTCTTAGCTACTTTTGTTAGGTAACACTTAAACAGACAAACTGCAAAATTATTAAGGCAAAGTGCTTGAATACCACCACTGGGAGTGATGTTTCTCATGGAGGCTGAATCTGAGCAATGTTTTCCAAAATGTATGGTATAAGAGTTTTTTAATATGTCTTTTGGACTTGAAAACACACTGACAAATCAATGTCTTTTTATTTGGGGAAGAAAGCAAGAATAAGTGTGTTTTCCTGGGATGTGTTATACATGTTTTGTTTATACAGAACAATTAAACTGTATTTTAATTTGGCAGGCACCTTGGTAATTATTCAGATTTTGTGCTGGGTTTTTTTGGGGGGGAGGGAGGGAGTTGGATTGATTTTTTTTCTTTTCTGCTTAAAAATAATGCCTAGAATACTTAGCAAGGTTATTAACTGTGCCAGGATTTTCATGTGCATCTGTGTGATACTAATTTAGAAACTGAAGCCTCTAAGTGCTGAGATCCTCAATGTGTGTGAATCAGTGTGTCATTTTCTGTGAGAAGCTGGCTAAGCACCTGTGCTGTTAACTTTTGAGTTTCCTAAAGATTGATTTCCCACACCAAGCTCCATTTTGCAGTTGTGAGGATGTTGTTCTTATCTCTGTTTTTGAGGCTGCTGTTGGTCATTGTTATTATCATTTGATGTAATGCCTTTGCACCAGCCTTGGCACAATTGCAGGGGGAAGTGCCTGTCAGGTTGCAGCTCCCCAACAGTGCCATGCCAATAGAGTTTTTTTCCGAGTTCCATTTCCCTTTTTGAGAGGTGTTTATGCTGCATACTCTGCCCTCCAATGTGCTGTTTGTGCTTGGGTACTATGGTTGTTGACTTTGAAAACAACAAAATGAGAAAGTTTTTCCGCCTGCTGTCTCTGACATCAGAATTTACCCAGATGTGTGTATCCACTGCTCATCTGGGGCAGCCTGGCACAAGACACGCTGTTGGACATGACCTTAGTGCATCACAGCTGGGTGCTCAGCTCTTTCCCCAGTTCAGCTCTTGATTCTTTTAATGAGTTCAGGATGTTTGTCTACCCAAGGGTATTTCAAAGCTGCATAAGGCAACTGGGTTCCAATTTACAATGGACGCAAGTGAAAACTGGGAATAGAAATCCTTTTGATATATTTAAAAACTCAGCTGGTCTATCTTTCCAACCCAGGTCTGGACACAAGAGAGGGGTGTATAAATAAAAGAAGATTTTCACAGTCCTTTTATTCTCTTTCTGATCTTGATCTCAATGCCAGTTCACTCCTGCTCATTCTTACCCAGCCTGTTTTTATAGCATGCATGGCATAGCTGTGGAAGTGGCACCATACAGTTCAATAATTTTGTCTTGGATTCCACTCATTTTCCTTATTTCTGGTTACCTCATGATCAGTGTTAAAGAAATATTTGGGATGTCTGTGAAAGCTTGTGGAATAAAAAGATCACACAAAGAGAAGGCACAACAGTCACATCAGCTGGGACAAGCTTAGATGCTGCAGCCATAAAAATCTGTTAACCCTCAGGAGGATAGAAATGCTATCAGGTCTAAGGAGAGCTAATTTTCCCAGCAAGATCCAGGCTTTGAGTGTCAGCTCCAGAATAAGGCTGTGCTGTCAGATTGCAATACCCCAATATGCAGAACACTCAGAGCCTTTTCCTTCCTAGAGGTGGGTTATTGGTTTATTTAAGATAGATATCATCATCTTCAGTGGCTGCCGTGCACAGACCTTTCCCCACCACTTACAAAACCTTCTAAGTCTCTCTCTCCTTAATGGAAGTTTTTAAGATAAGTGTCAACAGCTTCAATGCAAGGCATACCCTGCCCATGGCAGACTGGGCATGGGGCAGTGCTGCAGCAGGATCAGAACCCAGGCAGCAAAAGCTTTCTTGCACAGTGTACTGCTTTTAGACATTCGTGTTGTTTGTCTTTTCTTTCTGCATTTTGAGCTCTCTGAGCCTCAGCACCTCTGTTCATAGCAGCATGAGCGACACACAGCTGGCAAAAACACCACAGCAAGCAGTATTTATTGCTCAGTTGCTGGGACTTTCCCTTACCTATGTGCTCCATCCTCCTGTCACAAACAGCTTGTCACCTGTGACGCAAAGGAGCAAGCTTGAATGAAGAAACAGAGGAGACAAACACTTTTCTGTGCAAAGGCCCCTTGCTGCTAAAGGCAGGTAGCCCTGGCAACACTGATTTACAGAGGCCAGGCATGTCCCACAGGAGAGTCCCCTATGTGCACAGGAGACAAGGTCCCCACACTGTCACACTGGATGAGGATGTCACACAGGGCAGATGGAGCCCTCAGGCTCTTTAAGACCACAGGGAATTTCACAGGCGCTGTTCACTAACACAATCAAGATCTATGTGTGACCGGTTTGGGACAAAGAGCTCTGAAAAGCTCTGAAGTTCACCCTTGACATCCTCCTCCAAGGCACTCAGGTCATAGGGTCTGTGTGAGGGTAGGACTTGCTGCTGTATGGGACAACCTACAGCCCACCAAGCCTCAGCCTCCCTTCACCTTCTGACCCTCCTGAGCTCCAGCCCTGGCTCTTCACACGTTCCTCTCCTTCCACAGGGGAAGATGCCTGCAGGCAGTTGCTGGACTCCGGCTGGTTTGTTTGCTTGCTCCAGAGGTCTCTCTCTGCTGATGCATTTTCATCTGGCCTCTAAGGAAAATGCAAGCTGAAATGGGAGCCAGTGTATTTCCCTGTGGGCACAGGAGCCAGGGGGTGTTCTGATGTCCCTGTCCGGGCTCGGAAGGGAGAGCAATGGTGCCAATACCCAACCACGTGGGTACTGCACACACAGCACAGAGACAGAAACAAAAGGAGAGAATATGTACTAAAGGCCTCTGTGAGTTGTTTCATTCCGATGTCTATGAAATCCTGGCTTAATCATGAAAATCCAGAGTTCTGACTGGACTGGATGAGAGAAGTGGTGCACGCTGTCCATGAGACCTTTATGTCTTGCTCCTTATGGCCAAGCTCAGACATTTCTGCCAGCTGGGGATTCTCTCTGAGTTTGTACTACTGTCACAGCGGCAAAGACAGCAGAAGGAAAACACAGAAGAGTAGGAGCCCCATTAGGCAACAAGTGCATCTGTCAGCTAGAAGCGCTAATTCTTAAAAGAGCACTTAAGGACTTAATAGCTGAGATGTTACAAGTTATTCTTCTACTGCTGCATTAGGATCAGTCTAGCCAAAGGCTAGGAGTAATTATAGTCCTGTTGTAGTTATACCATGACAAGAATTTCTCCATCTTCTGCTTTTCTGAGAAAATCTGAACCCTTTAAAAAAAATTTAAGTGGTACTCTAACACCCAAGTTTCACAAGAATGGTTAATGTAAAATGACCAGGACAGAAGAATAAGGATCCAGCTTCTAATATAAAAGCTACAGGCTATAGTGGTAAAAAGTAGTTTTCCTTTTTGATCCATATTTGAAAGTATAACTGCATCTGTAGAATAATTCAAAGGAAAATTGTATAATTTCCTACCAGGAAAGGCTCACTCAAGCAGTGAAATATTAATTTTATTATTTAGTTTACCATAGTGTAAAAAATAAGCCTCCTTCAAACCATTGGGTATATATAGAAATTGTATCACGTCAGCTGGGGGACATGTTACCTCCCACCTGAGCTTAAGAAGGAAATGGAGAGCATTCTCCAATGATGAGTATTTGTCCTAAGGCGCTTGGTCATGTTTTCTTCTCCACAAATCAACTACATATAGAGATTCAGTATGCAGGCTTTGTATGTTGCCTAACACATGATGTGTTCAGCTAAAGCCTCATGCTAGTCATCCAGTCAGGTCAGTTTTTGCTAACTTTCCAAAAGCTTTCTCTCTTGCAGGGAACTCATACCTGCCAAGAGTGGCTAACATGCACTTATCAAGGTGTAAGACAAAGAAAAAGAGTCCTCAACAGAGGGCTGGGTTTGATTTACTTCCTTTATTTTGAGAGGAAAGCCCTGCACAAAACCGTAAGAAATTACACTTTGCACCGTATCTTTGCAAAAAGATTTAATTACATTTGTCTTCATCACTGACAACCACATCAAGCCATGGTGAAAAGGTACTTACTTGTTTTAATCCAATAATTAAGAGACATGAGTCCACCCTTCAACCTGTCAATAAACACAACTGTAGCTGGTAAACAGGGAATGAACAAATTTACCTTCTCATGCCTACAGAAACACTGAAGTTAGTCAAGAGGGATTTAAGCTTCATGAACATCTGCATTTTCTTTCTCAAGTACCTCTGAGACTTTTTAAACTGATGGCATGGCATGTTACAGAATATGTGTTTACACTTGAGCAGCTTAGCCCCAAGTCCTTTCTGCCTCTGATATTCATGTCATTATTCATTCTGGTACAAGACATTCCAGCTCTTCAAAGGCTTCTGGAAGGCTATGAACACTCCTTTCCTAGAGCTTTACAGAACATAAATAGTTATGGATTCAGTCTGTCTGTAATGTAGTGTGTTTGTGTGGGATGTCACACTGTCCTCCCCATTTGGCAGGTGAGGAGGCTGACACATCGTATACTAACACCAACATTTGCAAATATTTTCCTAAAGCTAAGCACTAAGTTTTTATTTTGACATTTAAAGAAAAAAAAATAGCCTGTTTCAGTTCTCATCTTCTCCTGAAATTAATGGCAGCTACAGATATTAAGCACATATATAAATAAAATGTGAGCTGTTGATCTCACTTTTAATGGTTTTAGGTACTCTTCTGCAAAAATGTTTCAAACTATTGTTCCAAGGCAAGGATCCTGTCGTCAGATGAGGACTGGTGGCACTGAGCAAAAGGAGGAGATTCTTCTCCTTCTACCCAATGATTATTTATCGATACTCATCTTGAACAAGAAAACCAACACTAATGTCCCTTGATATGATCTAGTCCCAGACCTAGCATTCTAGAACAGGACTGATTGTTCATCTGTAGTTCAGATTTCTTTTTTGGCATTCCTTAGGTCAAAGACTTCAATTATGTCACCACATAACCATCTGCCATTTACAGGAGCTCTCCCTCTCTTGCAGTGCAGGGAATGTGCTCAGATAGTGAGCAGCTTCCCAATGCTTTGTTGGTTTCCATCAATGAGAAGATGAGCAAGCTTTCTTTATTCAAATTCTTTCAAATTAATCAAACTAATTTTATGCTATAACTCTCCTGTGAGAGATGGGGCTTAGTCACTCAAAGATGTACATAAAACAGAGACAGAGAGAGAAGAGTCACACCATTACCTGTGGGTCCTCATTTTGGCCAAGCTGCTTCAATTTACATAATTTACATAGAAGTCATAAATAAGCTCACAGCTTTGCTACTTTGGTACTATGTATGGCTGGAAATAAAGACTAATGTTTTAACTTGATGAAAGACAGTTGCCTGATGTCTTTCAATTCCCCTGTTCATTTACTACATTATTTTCACTTATCACATAATTTTCATTTACTTCGTGAACCTGATTCATTACTAAAACAAGTTCATCCTGTTACCAAATAGAAAAATAGCCCATAGGAAAATGGTGTTTGCTCCCACCTTTAAAAGCTGTCTTCACTTGTCTATACAAAAGGAGCAAAACAAGGTTATGCTTTTTAAGCATATTAGTACTGTTCATACAGGGGGGTATAGACCATCTTTTTCAAGCTGTAACATAGCCTGGGTTTGCACTCAGCAGCAGAGAAGCACCAGCCTCGTGGCTGCTGTTTCTGGTTTGGGCTGTGTTGATTCATTGCTCAGTCCTTGCAGTACCTGAGTGGTGACAAGGGATCCTCACCCCCACTACAGCCCAGCACTACAGGGTAAATGGCAAACCCCTTTTGCCAGGGAGTTTACAGCATGTGTTGGGATCTCTGGCTCACCCTGGGAGAAGAGATCTTTGTTTCAGATGTGTCTGCTTCCCCACTGATCTCCTAGAACTTCTCTGCTTCACGGAGAGGGTGCCTGTCTCCATGCCAAGTACCTCATACTCCTCTGGCAGACACAGCACAGGCCTGAGCCCCATAGTAAATTCAGACTGAATTTCAGTGCTTGTTAAAGAAAATGTTGGATTTTTTTTTTTTTAAGCCACAAAAGGAAGTATTTTATTTGAACATTTAAAATTTGAGATTGGTTGAACTGTTGGAAAATCACAGCCTAAACAATTTAACAATGTTTCAAGCAGCTTCAAGCGAAATCTGACAGCAGAAGATGCTCTAAAGCTTTAAGGCAATGCCAAGTAGCATTCCTCAGCAACACATATTGGAGTAGACCATCAGCCAAATTCAGAAGTAAAGGAAAGCACCTTTGCTGCTGTAATTCCTGTTCAGTGGCATATTTTTTGCAGTCTCACACTACTGTCAAGAAGTCTTTCTGGTTGAAAATCTAGATGCATCCATTATCCCCTGATGCTTATTGTGACAGGGTGCTATTAAGATGAAAGAAAAGTTATTCATCTGGGAATCACTTGACAATACAAATGATGCTATTTTGAGCTTTTATTGCCACTACAATTAATCAAGTGAGAGGCAATCAGTTTGGTGGTATGCTTTTTTTTTTTTTTTTTGGCTTATTCTATAGTTCATTTAAGAAATCTGGCAACTTCCTTTGCTAAGTATTGCTAGTTTTGATACTCAGTCCCATTATAAGGCCAGTTTTTGTCAATTTAGCAAGAAGGATTCTGCACATGCTCAGACTTAATGGGCAAGGCACAAAATGAAGGACGTAAAAAATGTTGCAAAGACTGATAAAGTTCCTTTTTTCCCCATAGCTAGTTACATGTGTAGACAGTGGCACATCCAGCCAGTTCCAACTGAAAGCATTCCCACACATTCCTCTTTGGTTTAATTAATGTGCAGCGGGGCCCTGGTATTTCATCAGACACTTTCAGTGGAAGGGAGCATGAGCTGCTGGGGAATGATGTAAGAAGCCACAGACGACTCTGGTGTCTCTGTTTTGGTGAAATAAATGACAGATATATGAGAACACAGAAAAGTTCTAATATTTTACTTCATAATCCACATAACTGGTGAGAATGCTACTTACCTAATGCAGCTAGATACAACATGATAAATAGTCTCTAATGGATCATTTAAAAATTACAAAATAATTGGTATTGCCAACTTCTTCTTTTCTCACATCTAAAATAAAAGTCACTGAACTTCTCTATGGCAAGGAAAAACCTTCAGATCTGTAATCTGAAAAGAAAGAAAAATCAAATAGTACTATGGGTCCAAAATGGAATAAATGTCATCCCATGTTCATTAAGACAGATAAGCATCTCAGTGAAGAAAAACACTGAGAACAAAAAGAGAAAATGCTGTAAACTCTGGTTACTTAGGCAATTTCCTTATAGCTTCAGCAACATGTAAGAAGTAAGGGACAAAAAGCTCAGGATTTTAAAAATTTTAATCGAACATTTTATCAACTTAAAAAGAAATCCATCTCTTTCCCCTTTCACTCACCTGAACTTAAAAGAAATGTATACATCAGCCAATAGGAAAGTAATAAATAAATAGATTAATAAATGAAATGGCATTTTATGTAATTTCCAAGTACGCAGCAAGTGGTATTGGGGGTAATCAGGAAGAAACAGTAGATGTGGTTTTATCTTTTGCTTGGACGCTCCTTCACTTTTTTGCTTATTTTGTGATTCTCTCTGAATTGCAAATTTTATCCTATAGATGGGGAATCTGGCTCATTTTTGGATTCCATGAATGCAGAGCTCATTATTCCTGAATAAATAAGTAAGGTGTCTGTTATTGGAAGGTAGAAAACCAGACTTTTTTGTATGAATCCATTTTGGCTGGTATATCTCACTTAGAGGGTCAGTGGGATATACAGGTAAATCACTCATAGCCAGTGGAATTTGTAAAAAGGTCATTGCTCAGACACTGTGGTCTCATAACATCTCAAAGAAAGCAGTTTTTTATTATTCCACAGTGATGCACTGAAAGCTCCAGACTTCCACAGGGAGTCCTTGAGCACATTCTCTCCATAGGTTGTCAATGTACACACACAGTTGAATGCCAGACCTCTTTTCATCTGGGGTTATTCACAAAGCGTGGTTGGTGATGCATAATGTGAGGCTGACAAAGCTGGCAGTATCCTCTTAAAAAAAAAAAAAAGAAAAAAGTCTGAGTTGAAAAAAAATGAAACATTTTCACGGTTCAAAAATGAAAAACTTCAAAAATATTTCAGAAAATATTATCTTGGCTGTGCTCCCAAGCACTTGAGAACTGACTGCCAAAGTATTAAGTCTCCAGTAAGATAAAAATATCTGTTCATGCACACACATGCACACATATTCAATATGCATCTAAAGACCAATTCAAATGATATTAAATGATTCAAACTGGCACAAGCATGAAGCCTGCAGAGAATATGGCAATCCCTTCAGTAACTGTTGCCTTGTCCACAGAAACTTTGCCAGAGTGAAATTCTATAAAAATCCAAGTGCTGAGCACATCTGCCTTACTGCCACAGCACAGGAGGTATCTCTTCCAACAGGAATTATAGCTTCTTTCCAAATTTAGGGCACAATGTACCCTGCAATCCATTACCTCCCACACTAATAGGGAGACTGCAAACACAGGTGATCAAGTTTTTCAGCTATTAGTTTTTAATAATTCTGGAAACCTGCTGTGAGTTCATTTGTTAATTAATATTTATTTGCTAAGTTTGTCCTGAAGGCAACTGTTGCTTTTACCACTGCCCTGTTTCCAGTACCATTTTACTATGACACCACTGAAAAAATCCTCTTTTCCCAAAAAGGGAATGAATACCATAAATTTCTGGCAAAGGAATACTGTCTAAAGGCACAGTCCTAAAGTTCTAAAGACACCATCAAGCACATGGTTCTAATAGTTCTGATCTTGGTAAACAAGAAGCTAAATAGCAACTGTGACTGTAAATATGGGAGCTAATAAAATCAGTCTTTGACCGCAACATGCAATGAGCCCAGAAGCTTTGCTAGTGGCCACGTGGTCATGACCATAAACTTCACACCTCCTTAGGAACCTAGGAGAGAGAACAGGGGTTTAATGAAGACAGGTAGGACCTGGAACTGACAAAGCAATGTGTTTTCCTCCTGAGTAAATATTTCATTAAAAGATCTATGTCAGTCGGTCACTTGTAAGTCAGAATGAGGTACGGAGGAATTCTGTATTACGCAGGTAAATGTCTTGCATAGAGAGACATTACCACCACTTTTTTATATCACAGGACACATCAGAACTGAAAAAATTACATGAGAGGATAACTAAGCAAGAGAATTCTCCATGTCTCCAGGCCAAGCAGAGCACTGGCTGCTCCATTAAAATGTATAATTGTGAAGCTTCATATATTTATCCAGAATCTGAATGTTCATAGGTTTGATTCTCCAGGTAAAACTGCTCAGAACTGTGCATCTTGCTTAATCTGAGGAATATGAAAACTCAGCACATTTAAAATTGACCACATGGAATATTCCTCAGTACTGAGGAGCTACCATCATTTTGCATGAAGAAACTACAGGAGTGTTTTATTTTAAAGTGGTTTGGCTGCTAATATGCATCTGCCTGTGCCTGATGAAAGCTGTAGTTTGAAAGCTTTGAGTTTCCTTTATTGTCTGTAGGCACAGCCTTGTACCAAATCCTGTATCTTCCCACTATGCCATAGTTTCCTTCCTCCACATTTTCAGAGCAAAGGCAGCGTCAGATGTACCTCTCTTGCCATCTGCAGCAGAAGTTTGCTATTTCTACATTTAAGATTGCACTGCTGGTGCTGAGGCCAGGGTGGCTGTATGGGTTTTGCAAAAGCAAACATTCTGATAAAAACTATGAGACATGAGAAACTGTAAGATGTTTATAATCTTTCTGTAAACATTTGGTGATTGGGATTTATAATGACACAATTGACAGGGTATTATCTAAAACACCTGTTGAGAACAAGACAAATGGCCAGTCTAGACTGAAGAGGAGGGTATTGCAAAAATGGGGGATGATGTTATTGCCTTTGGAGATTAGCTTAGAACTGTTGAAACATCCAGCTACTGTTCACTGTATTTCCAAATTGCTATGTGAAACTGATGGTGAGATACTGTGTCTAGAGGTTGCATAATAGTAGAAAAACAAATTTTTCATTCTCTTTTTAGCCTAAAAAGTGAACTATAAAATTATTGATATCATTTGGATAAAATAATTCAAAAACTCTTTCAGCAAAAGAAAAAATATTGCCTCTATATATTTTAATGCTAGAATAAGTGACAACAAGTGTGCTTTAATTATGTGCTATAATTTGGACCACAATTAAATCATTCAATTTTTAATTCATCCACTCCACTATTTTGGTGTTTAGATTAAAAAAAGCAAAAACAAACCCTCAACAAGACAACCAAAAAGCCACAAAACAAAACAAACAAACAAAAAATTATCTTCTCTTGGATAGACAATATTTCACAGGAGGATTGACAAAGGCAAAGATCTCAATGGGTGGTTTATAATGAACAATATCATTTGAATCTAAGCTGAGCAAAATCAGCTGTCAAAGGTTTTGTCCTGCTGATGTCAGCTCAATGGACTGCAACATTAATATGCAAAGGTCACAGACCAAAGTATACAATAAAAAGTGACATTTGAACTGCCATTTTTATTAATGACATCAGTATTCTTTGAAAGACAATTCCAAACATAGGCACAGGAATAATTTAAGATGGGATTTAAATAGCACAGGGTGGTAAATATTTTTGGGGTTTTTTAACAGAGAGAAAGTCATTAGCTTTTGCACACAATCTGCTTTGATAAGACTCCTTGGAGGAATCCACAGTCTGAGTTTGTCAGTGCTAATGTTCTTAATGATATTTCTTCCATCCATGTTACCCCAAAGGACAATTTCTTCCTGAGTTTGGAAGCTGGCTTTTCAGAATCACACCAACATTCCAGTAAGGATAAAGGCTTTTGCAGGTGAGAAGGCAGCTCAGCATTACAAAGCTCTCCTTGCAGACAAGCCTGTCTGATGGGAGGCTGAGACATTGCTGTGGGTTTGATGTTGCTTCTCCCTAAGTGCACAAAGTTTACCAATACCAGTGAATTTGCTTTCACGGTACCTGGTACTGTATGATCTTTCAAATTCACTTCAGATGGAGCAGGTCAGAGGTTTTCTGAGTATGGAGGCTGCAGTCAGGCTGTTTGCAGAGTGCAGCAAATGTGACAAGGACAATCGCTGGGTCTGAGTGTCAGGCAGCAGCAGGAAGGGGTGAGACTTCTGCAGCTCCAGCTCAAAGTGTGCTGCTGTATGCCAAAGCCCCAGTGGCTACAGGGATGCTAAAGAGAATAGATCAGGTCTAATACCTGGCCCTGAATCATACTGGAACAGCACAGCTCAAACATCTGCAGTTAAAATTCCTTATTCTCCAACACAGGCTTGTCATCCTTGGATTATGTTTGGGAACGGCTCCTGTCCCATGATGGTATTTGACCAACACCAAGGAACTGCTTGGGAAACTCCTCACAGGCATATACCAAAAAATCTTCCTTAGTTTTTCTTTCAAAGAAAAACTACAAACAGATCAACTCATGGAGTTCCTTAGTCCTTCAAATTGGTTGTTTTGAGATTGACAAATTTAAGAAATGCAAAAAATTTATATATTAGAGGAACATAAAACTGCACTTGAGTGGGGGTGGGAGCATGATTCTCTTTAATTTTCTGTGTATTTTAGTGCCATGCACAAAAGAAAAACTTATTCTGCTCAGTCACTGGCCTTTTTTAGAGCATACATGACAATAGGTATCAGCTGCAGTAAAAAATTCAATGAAAGCTTGCTGGAAAACACAACAGATAGAAGCACCAATCCATAGATTAGCATTTCAGTGTTATTATTTTTCAGGCTGTGCAGATGGTGGTTTGCCTAATGCTTGCTCTTTTCAGGCACTGGCCCTAGTTTCAGGCACTATCCATGCCTTATCTCATTTGCATCATTTTAATTTAAAACAACAATCTCTAAATTTCACGATATTTTCAAGCTCAAAGATGCCAGAATGACCTGGATAGTGGCAGACACCTGGAGAAAAATATAGACAGAACCTAGAAGTGCTATAGATTATGCTTACTCAAGCTTCAAGATTTCCAGTCATCTCTGGTTTAAAACTCTCTTCTCTCCCCAGAGGAGGTATATATTTCAGTGCACTTCCATGCTTCTGAAACCAATGATGCAAAGAGCAAAATCAATTACTTTCTCAGGCAGGAGGAACTGGGTTACTGATCTTGGTACTCAATGGGTGCTGTCACCTACACTACACAGGACCAGTCTTGTTCATCAGATACACTCTTCTACACTGAGAGTCTAAAAATATTTTAATTTATGGAACCTCTTATATTGATTTATTTTTGTTGACACTACAGGATTTCAAAGTCTGCCAAGAGGTTGAAGTCCTGGGAATTATGGCCAGCTTGATACAAAGCTCCTGGACTCAAGAGACATTGGATATTAAAGAGGGAGGCAGGTGCAGGAAACAAAGCTTGGCATGACTGATTATCCATCACATGTGGCAGGGACAGGAAATGGTAATGCCAAGAGAGCAGCAGCACCCAGCAGCTCTGAATGGGCTATGCAGAGGCCAGCCTTCATCAGCCTGCCATCAAGGAAAAACAGCTCTCAGAAACTCCTGATTTCCTTTGTGCTTGGATGAAATCTCACCACGGCCCCCCTCGGGGCTACTACAGAAAACAATTCTCTGTCTGTTTCTCCCCATGCCCTTTAACTCCCCAGGATTCTTATCAGCATGATGTAGCTTTCAGTCTGAACACGAAAACACAGCCATCTCCTGTGCCAGGTGTGATGGTGTGACTTTGAGCCAATGCCTGTGATTGCACTTGCAGGCAGGTACACTGCAGCACTATCTAGAAGCGGCCGGACTGGAATGTGTTTTGCACTCCTGGGGAGCATAGCCATCACACCCTGCCCTGTTCCTGTGAGCATCCAGCAGGCGAGGCTAGGGGGAAGACTGGAGATTTTTATACCCTTCTACGTAAGGAGCTGTGAATTTTCAGCTAGAAGGAGGACTGGCAGTGGTATTTTTAGTTTCTACAGTGTAACTACTACTACTACTTACCATTGTGCTCTGTTACTTTTCCAAAAGGTAAAGATCAAAGACAAACAGACTCTGCAGTGCGCTCAAGGGTTCCTCTTCAGTGGGTGTTAGTAGATACTCATAGAAAGCATTGCCAGAGATGTTTTCATGTTGAATGAACTCCAAGAGGTATATGGGTGAAAAACGCAGCATATAGGAGGTATCATGCTGAATGAAATCCACTGCCTAATTCTGGCTACCTCGTTCCTTCTGAGCCATATCATGCACCAGGCTGTGTGACTCAGTACAGGACAAGTTCAAGGCATAGAAGACCAATAAAAGAAGGTAGAGAAATCCCTCTATTTCTTAACTTTAGTCACTTAGCAAGTGAACATTTGATTTTTTTTTTTAATACAAAATATCAATGTCCTGATGAGTCCTCGGCTGTCTCACTTTGCTATACAAAATAATGCAAGAAACCTGCCTTGTTCTGAATCAAGAGGTTCTCCATTCTATTATGTTGCCTATACTTATATTGCCTGACAATTAGTATTATTGTAATATTATACTGATTATGAACGGAAAAACCACTGTAGGTGCAACTACTTCCCATGAAAGTTTCATCAAAACAGAAATATTGATTTCTTAGACGTTTAACTCATTAGTTTCCAACCAAAACGAATTCCTTAAATACCTTCTCAGTCATTCCTATCTAAAAATTATAATTATCGAGTTTCAGGCGATGCATATATAAGCCTTAATATTTGCAGGAAAACCAGGTAAGACAACCTTGGAGCCCAGGATCAGTATGAATCTGGTGCCACATTTAGCTCCTAGCTCTGAAGTTTACATCCTCTTCACAAATAAACACACCTTTTCTTCAAATACATTTGATTGGAGTTCATATCCATCTTATAAACACATATAGGTTTAACTATTTTTCTTTTTGTTCCAGGAGAGAAAAGCAAGCAGAAATACTTACGGGGAAAAAAGCCAAACAAACCCAACCCCAAAGCATTTTATATAATCTTTTTCAGGAAACTCCTAATCCTCTAAGTACTAGTACTTTTTTAACCATTCTGATGGTTAAGTGGTTTGACTTTCTGATGTAAAGGTCTTTTACTTAAATTTTCTTCTACTTAATTTTCTAAGTAGTCAGAGCCCTCAAAATGGGATTTTAAAAATCTTTTTTATATTTGTATTTTTCTGGAAAAAACATCAATTTATTCAACCTGAAATGAATTGAAAATCCAGTTTAGTCCTATTGCTCTGTTGATAACTGACTTTGTGTAAGTAACATCACCTGATGTTCAGTTTATCTTCCATCAAATGACAACAACAATCCTTCATAATCCCATTTCTCTTTCTGTCTCCTGGGTGGAAAGGCTCCACTTCACTGTGCTCAGGAACCCCATGGAATGTCCATCCTCCAAGTGCTGTTGGATTTAACATAATAATAAATTTAATATCACTGAAGTGGAACCAGTCTTTCTCTTGCCTAATATTTACATGCATGATCAAGTATTTTCAGAGCTTTTCTCAGTATGTTTAAGACTGAGTCTAGATTTCATTTTTCTCTTATTAAGCAGCCATTCCAGATTAAAAGTACTTTATTTTGACCTTATTTTCATAATTACATTAAGGTTTCGTCATGTTCATTTTCATTAAACTGAAGTAAGTCTTCATTTTATTGAATTGTGATTCCCTTAGGTTAGGAGAGAGGAATGACAATGGCATGTGAATGTTTCCATATTGAACTGACTTCTTTTTGCTCAGAGCTTCATTATTTAATAATTTTAAGATTCTTTGCAGTGGAAAAAAAAAATCCTTAGTTTCTTAGTATCATTCATGCCTACAAGATTTAGCAGTAAGCTTTTTAAAAATAAAAGCAGCAACATTACAAAAGCACCAGAATGCATTTATACATGGTACTCACCTGAAGATACATGAGGGTTGCCTAGCCTTGATCATCCCATGGCTACAACACACGGCTGTGTCCTGCTTTAAAATTTCTTCAGACCTGCCCTGCAAACTTTGCTACATCACTGTAGCTTTTTGAAAGCTCATCTATTCATTCATACGTGAAAGGATCAGACTGATAACATCTCAGTTGTAAGTGCGGTATTTGTGACTGGTCCTGAGTTGCAGCTCTTCAAGGTGTTCATTGCAATTTACTGATCATTTTTAGACTAAAATGCATTTTGTGTGTTCTCAGTACGATATGCACACTGTGTTGCAAAATAAACCCCAAAAATGAAAGGGATGTTGCTCGGTGACCTTAATCACTAAGTGGATCAAAATGTCCATGTAAAAACTTTTGATGAGGGTTTCTTTGGTCACGATCCAAAGCTTATTTAGCTCAGTGCTCAGTGCAAAGACTGCCTATATAGGATTTAGATTATAGTCTGCATCTCCATTAAATCCTTTCAGCCGCTCTCCTCTTTCAGACAATCTCAGCTTCATTTATCTGATACTTGTTTCTTGTCATGTCTTAGCTCCCCTTTTGCTTCAAAGTGCCTGTGGCACGTTGTCTTCTTATCCTCTTAATAAAATATTCTTCTTGTGTTTTCTGACTCCAGGAGATATTTTTAAATAAAAAAGGCCCAAGTATTTATTCTCACCATAAGTGGTATGAAGTTTTATTCAAAAAGTTTAAGTAATCCTAGAGCAGAAACCAAGGGCAATGAATGACCTGATATAGCTCTCTGACTCTCATCTTTATGTGGCATGACCCCACTGGAGAAATTCCTTCCTGAGTTTCAGAGCTCTTCACTGCACTGACTCCAGCTCCTGCCTCATTCCCACTGGGGCAGCTGCTTCATCTCCTCAGAGCTCCCCTCCTGATGGGCAGGGTAGAGGCAGTTGAGCTGGCCTTCCACACCCCTTATCCCTTGGGAGTGGTGTGGCAAAGATCTCGTGCTTGCACTACAGAGACTCTACTGCTGTAACTAATTTACATTGTAGATGAGAGTAGGCTAGGAAGAACCGCGGTAATATTATAAATAAAAATGATCACAATGCTTTGCTCTGAATTGACAAATAGGTGGGGAAAAGCTTATCAGAACAGATGGCTTGATGCATACAAAAAATACTTTGTGAATACATGTTTGGACATGACAATCCATATTGTTTCGCATACCCAGATTTTGATGGCAGAATTGACACTAAAATTTTTGAATTGTGAACAAGGCTTTTTCTGCAAAGTTCCTGAGTAGAAACAGCATATATGAATAGCTTTCCTGTGGGTCTGGTTGTGTCAACCCCAGAGATAACATAAGTGGAGCTGACAAAAGTTGCCCTCCTTCTATACAGTTACACCTGCCAAGGGGGCCTGGTTGCACAGCGTTACCCAGAAAGGTGACACAGCTCTGCAGCACCAGCTGACACTGCTGCCCTGCACAGCTCACACTACACCTAACCCCCAAAGACGCAGTGTTCAGTCTGGACACATCCTTGGGATTCAGATCCAGCTTTAACCTTAGTAGTGCACTGTAAAAGTTAAGTCAGCCTGCAAAGACAGCAAACATAGTTGATCAGTAATTCTCAGAATAATTGTGAAGTATTTGTCCTGACAGCTATGAAACTAGACCGTATTCCTAAAGAGGTCAAATGATTTGTTCAAATGCTCTGCTCAGGCACTTCTACCTGAAAACTGTTTAGCCGAGCAATGGCTGACCTTGTGTCAACAGAAGATCCTTATCCCATTTTAGTCAATGACAAGAATGTCAGGGAGGCACAATAATAGGAAAGATCTCCATTAATCAAACAGAAGTGTTTGGTGTCTTCCCTTTCACAGAAAAACTGCTGTGCCAATAGAGTCAAAATAGCGATAGGATGTCGCCCTGATTTTTCAGCCTCNTTTGTGTGTCTAACAATGACAATAGGAAGAAAACAAGGACAAGGAACACTTTTTGTCTGATGTGTACAATAGGAAGTTATAAATGTGTTTGTTTTGCTAATGATTTGGTTTTGCTACAGTTGATCATAAAAGCAGAATCTTCCTCCTCCTCTCTGGAGATCTTATGTCCTTTTTAGTGTGGGTGGGCATATCTCTTTGTCTAAATTGTCTGTAAGTAGGAAAAACTATCTGCACTTTGTACTTAAAATATCTCAAAATTATCTAAAAAAAGATAAAAGATGTCATAATACTTTCAGGAAAAAGGATGGGAAAGATGGGAGACAACTGGAGTGTGGTTAAAGTTACAATTGCCTTTTATGTGAACATAATTTTGCTTTGGGGGGAAGAATCACAGGAATAAGGTTTATAAAATACTATCTGATTTCCTACATTTCATAATTCTTAGGCAGAAGTTTGTTTTCACCTCTTTCAGAATTTTGAAAAATTATCACTGCCTGACAGTTCTAACATTAAAACTAATTAGCAATATTATGGCTCTCCTTGTCTGTCTCTTGCCTACTGTTCAACAGCTGGACATGTGCACATAAACTTTGAACACAAGTAATGAAGTGACAATATGCTATGATAATGTACATGATCATTAGATATGTCATTGTTGCCTCAGTCTTCTCTAAGCCAGGTCATAGTGAGAATGTCAGATTACTGGAAAGAAATGTGACATTGTGAATAAAAAATTATCATAATTCGGCCTTACAGTGAACTTCAAAAAGGATGTAAAAACCCCACGGAGAACAGGGGCCTTGAGCCATAAAAGTAACGATTTATGCCTCTGCAATTAGACATGGTATCCTTATGTTTGGTGAAAATTACAGCATAAACAGTTTTAAATTAAGCACAAGGATTTTTACTCTTTGGATTTAAGGGAGTGATTGATTAATTCAAATAACTACACATTATAACAAGTTAAATGAGGAAATGTGATTAGTTTACAAAGAACTGGAATGTGAGAAAAATTTATGCCTCTATATACTTCTTGTGCCTTATAAGACTCATCTTATTGGGATCATTATTAAATATAAGTAGGTCCCTGCAGGCCTGTTTTTAATTTAAGGGTGTCAAAGCTGAGGAACATGGTGTACAAGCAAAAGCTTGCAGAGTAGAAATGAATGATTACATAATGAAACCAGATCCGCTGGTGTGAAGATTCTGATCTGCACAGTCTGCTCATTACACTTCACAGCAACCCTACAATTCAAGCAACTCATTGTCAAGTAGCTAAGAATACATTAAGCAATGTTTGCAGCTCAACAAGAGAAGTCATTCCTAGTCATGCTTGTCCTTCCTAGCAGAAAGGGAAACAAAAAAGAGAGGACAGCCACATCCTGTTCATTATCTGTAGAATGGATTTGTTTCACAGTAAATAGGGAGAGCTGTCCTGGAACAACCTAGGAGCATGTAATGCTATGTGGAAATGTTCTCAATAGGCTTCCATGCCTATTGCATGGTTTTTCTTGAAACAATATGATTCTTAAATTATTTGGGAACATATTGTCTTTTTCCTTGTTAATATCATGAGCCCAATTCACTCAAGGAAGTGAGGTTTTATTCACTTGTGAAATACAAACCAAAAAAAAGAGACTAATAGGCAATGTTCTTCAGATTAGAATAATTTTATAATTCTGCTCAACTTGCCCATTAGCCTTATTTATGTTGTGAAGTTCATAGTGTAGGAGGATTGCCTTCCTTGGTGTCTTCTCTATGTGCAAGTAGGCTGCAATTTCTTGGGGTTTACAATGACAGTAATTTCCCTTTGTAACTGCAAATATTTCCACTGCTGTGAGGTGCTTCTCCACTCTGTGAACTCTGTGGGTGTCATTAAAGAGGTTTAATTATATGCCACACATATGCTATCATCTCTGCTTTCAGTCTTTATTCATGGGCTGCATAAACTTAAAATCCAAAAATTTAGGTACGTAATTTTGGGACCCTTTAAAATACTATACCAGTTACCAGAACCTTCCAGAAGATTGTTCTCACAGCTGTTCAGAGTTCTCATGGAGTGAGGATGCAAAATGGAAAACACTGGTGAAATACAGCAATAACTTAGGGCAGGCAGAGAAGGTCAGTTGTCATCCAAACTTTGAGCAGTCTCTAATGGCACAAGAAGCACTGAATTCTCTTGATAATGTGGTGGCATGTTTTGATCATCATGAGCTATTTGAAGTGAACATAGCATGAAACAGACAGCAAATGCACATGCCAGTCAGCGCTGAAGTGTGAGGAGGTCCACCAGACTTCACTTCACGTCTTTCACAAAGACTTGTTCTGGTGTTTGCCAACCTCCACTAAAGGTCAGTTTCTTGGCATGCAACTACGTTACCCAAAATGCCCACAGATCAAAGCACATAGGATCTTGCTTTAAAGCTCATCTGAAAATTCTATGGGGCATATACCACATCAAGCCCAATTAACTGCTTCCAAAAAGATAAAGGTTTAGCTAATTAGCTATAAATGCACATTCTAGACAAGTCTAGGAAAAGGGTCTATTTTCTGAAATTCCTTTGAAAAATTTGCCCTCCACAACATACTGAGGAGGACATTTTAGCAAAAGAATGGACAATCAGCATGCATTCATCATATAGCAATTATCACAGGATATATTACCTTTATTTTTAACAAGTTTAACTGAGCTAAATTATATTAACCAAGAAGCATATTTTGTCAGAAAGTCTAGAGAAATTGCATGACCTCAGGCAGTGGTATGAAAGTGAACAGCTTTTAGTTTCCAGATTTTTCAAACCAATTTATGTACTTTTTTGTGTCTGAAATACATTAGCACTCTATTGTCTAGTTTAAGAACATGACAGTTGAAAGACAATTATTTTGATTTACCTATCCAAACATTTTCTACTGCTATTATCCCTGCAAATATCTGAGCAGCCTTCATCTAAAAGAGACTGAAAGTACAAAATCTCATATATATCTCTAAGTATTTTTGCCTTCTCAGAACTAGAAACCCTTCTCTTGCTGAACATTGTTTTCTCTTTTGTAGGAAATTTGAATTGCTCATGGTTTGCCAAGGAAAGAGAGTCTACGTTTACAAAGAGTGCATGTTTGTTTGCCCATCCATCCTTCAAATACCAGGCATTGAACAAGTTCATTCATTTCAGTCATATGTAGGAGGCTTCCAGACTTAATTAAGTCCTAATAACTTTTAGAGAAGTTAGGAACTGGATTTATGCTACGTGCCAAAATCTCACCAGAGGAAAGCAGATGGAACGGTCCATCCCACATTCAGCTGGGCAGCCGTGTTCCAGTTCATGAGCGGTCACACCAGTTCTGGCCTGAGGGTGGTCTCAAGTGTAGCTCTGGGCCATCCCTAGCACAAGGGGTGTCTTCCCCAGTGGGTACACTGAAGAAGTCACAAGGAATAAATGTGGGTTTCAAAGTGAGAAGCAGGAAGCACTAGGATAACAAAAATACACAATTTCATTCAGTTTCATCATTCCATTGAAAAGCCTGTTTAAATGAGGCATTTGCTTTTTTGCTTTAGGCACAGAACCACTGTATATATTTGGGCTTTTATCTTCTGGCTGAGCTTTTTAAGATTACCGGTGCTGTGATGGTGAACAGGCATGATGAATGCGCAGAACGGCATAGTCAGTGAGAACCAAGGCTGCTCAGCATTTTCCAGAGGAAAATGGTTTCATCCAAGAGAATGAGCACTGGATTGGGTCCCAAATTCCACTTCTGCCATCGGCTCCCTGTGTGGCCTACAGAGAGGATTTTGTTCCACTTTCATGGACATCTAATGGAAATAATGATGCATTTCATCTCATAGCAGCCATATGATCATTAAAGTTCATGATTCATTTGGACACCATTGCATATGCTCTGGAAAGGATCATGAGGAAAGAAATAATTCCACACTCATTCCATGGTGTAGCCACTAGTTAAGCAACAAGGTTAAGCATTAAAAATAGTGAACAGATGTTGGATTCTTTAAGCATACTGCACTACAATGAATGGAGCTGGGAACAGGGAAAGAATATAGTTGTGCCATTAAGGACTACTACATATATGGTGCCAAATTAAAATTGGATGGACAGCCTCAATTCTGGCATTTCATAATTTTGAATGCTTGGCTTTTTAAGCCGAACATAATTTCCTAACTAAGCAAAAACACAGTTTCAGTCACCTATACCGTGCAAAAAGTCCACTGAAAAATACCCACCAAAGTGACAGCCTGTGGTAAGAATTCATGCTATCTAGACTGGGCAGCAGTTACTGGCATATTAAACAAAGATGTTAAGAGACCACCGGCTGATGTGTTTTAATTCAGCATCTGAGGGGCATAGAAGAAACTCCCACTGCTGGATGTGCCAAATCTGTACAGGTAACCTGTAGTCTTTGCTCTCTCAGCAGACATTCGGTAGAACACTGGAACATGTTAGCTCTGAGGCATGAATCTTGGCTTTCCTACACTAACTCATACGTTTGACACTAAGCATAGCTTAAGTACTGTGTTGGTTTGAGACTGTTTTTTGTCAGCCTTGCAGTTTTCCAAAACTACTGAATTTTTTGCAGGCCTTACCCCTTTATAGATACATCTGCACTGTAATTGAGAGATAGGAACTAAAAAAAATCATCGAAAATAAAATCAAGACTCTTGAAATACATAATTGGTTTTAAAAAAATTAAATTTGCTGTTTTGCATGCTCTTCAAATTTCAAACATCTTGACTAATTTTCTGAAAAGCAGAATAGTAGGTCATCTGGGAGGGAAAAAGAAGGACTTGAGACTTCTTTGAAGTAGTTGTATAGGAGGCTGCCAGAAGAAATTTTTTCCTTTAGGAGAAAAAGAACAAAAAAGAAAAAAACTTGGTTGGTATCCATACATGTCATGTGACAATCTGCTTTTTGAAGACTGTTTATGGTTGTTAAAACTTTATACGCATCTGAGAACCAATTTTGATAAAAAAGCTCTCTGATCTCTAGCACACACGCAATCACATGTAAGACAGAAAGTGTTTGCCAGGCCCAGCAAAAGGAAGTAATGTCAACCATAGCTTTGGGACATTTTAAATAAACGCCTTCAGTTTTAAATTGAATTTCTATGTATGCAATCTTTAAGTCTCTGTTCTGTAAGTGATTTTCCTTCTGCCAAGAACTGAATTCTTTGGTGTTTTGCATCTATGACAGCAAAACCAGCAAAAGTAGCTCAGAAGAGATGAGTCCTGAGCTCTGTGACCAGCCAGTTTTTTTGTTAGGAAGAAAATGTCCTTCATCTGGAAGTTATGAGTGAAAAACTTAGTATTTCTGTCACAGAGACAAATCACTGACTCAGAGCTGCAACAGCTTGTTAAAGGAGTGGCTTTGCATTTTGTGGTCCACAGTACTTTATCCCACTGAATTTGTTGCACAGATGTTTGAGGCAGGGTAATATTTGAGAACTATCTCTGTGACAAAAGCAAATAGACACCCTTAAAATTGTTTAGATCAACACCATTAGTTACATGATTAGATTAAACAAGGGAACAAACTGCAGACTACATAATTTCTGAAGTAGTCAGGTACTTTTTGTTTCTATAAATTAAATAACAGACAAACAAATAGTGTCTGGTTTGTAAACTTAACAGGGTATCTTAAAAAGATGTTTAGAGCAGCTAAATTTTGTTAGTACAATGTCTTTCCAGGAGAAATTAATAAAAAGAGACATTGAAGAAACAAAAATAGGTACTGATAGAAAATCAGCACTTCATTTTAGGCTACAGTAATTTTCATCATGACTGGACTGCAAGATGTCTGTGCTGAGCTAGTTGCTTGTGAATGATATAGAGCATGCAGCCTGAAAATATTATCCCTGACATAAACAGACTGTTCACAAAATAAGGTACTTGAAAGTAGAAAGATTTGGTACATAACTCACGTTACCATGGTGAGATGAAAGTGAGATAAAGATTGTAACTGCACTCCAAGTATTACAGTTGGAAGAACAATACTGAACCCAAATATGCAACTCAGTGGAAGTTTTATGTACTCTCTCGGCAATACTTTGAAAATTATCAAATAATAATCTTGATAGCAGACATTAAACCAGAGGCCCCTTTCCTTGCTCATTGCTGCGCATTGAATTAGCAACATTTACATTCTAATTTTTAGCTTCATTGTTATTCAACTTGAAAAAAATTCCAGATATATTGATCTGATAGGGGTATGGCTCATTATTTCCTTTAATTAGTTCACCTCTCTAACTAGCCATAGAGCTTACTGGATTAAAAAAAAACAAACAAGCAAAAACCAGTTAACCTGGGTTTTTGAAACATCAGGTACAGAAAAGTGCAAAATTATTTACTGACAAAAGCACCTGCAGCTACCTTTTAGAAGGGTATATCAAAAATATTAAACATAGATGTTCAGTTGCTGGGGTTTATGCCTAAGGGTGAGGTCTTTATTCTCTTTTATGTTCAGACAGTTTAGAGGTGTGTAGGCAATGAGGTCTCCATGGAATAGAGGCTGATGGAATAAAGCAGTAGCTTAACAAGATCCAACTGACAGTAGCCTATGATGTTGCTAACAATGCAGAAAACAGGCAGCAGTGGTTTAGGTGGCCACCACAAATAAAACCAAAATTATGCAAAAATGATAAATAACTATGACAAAAAGAAGCTGTGTGTATGTAGAACAGCAGTACAGTGATGAAAACTGGCACTGAGCCGGGAGTCAAGCCAGTCTGAAGGACAAGAATGTCTTGGGAGCTGACCAGAGCAAGCATAGATAAGCTATTGTCTTTGTCCCTCAGCTGATCAGCCAGCTGGCAAAAGTGCTCAGACCCCATTCCCTGGCTGCCAGCTCTTTGTGGGCTGAGTGGTGCTGCTTCTCAGGAAGATCTGGCAAAAAAGGCACATACAGCCAGGGGCAGGTTAAGAACTGGAACACCGTGATGGAATACACACTCAGGAAATAAAACGGCTTCAAGGCCACTCTAATCCTGCTTACAAACCAATTAAAAAATAAGAAATAAAAAAAACCCCAGTGCTTTTCTCAGAGAATGATGAATCTAAAGACTTTTTTTGTCTGCACATATAGGTAAAGTGATTCGGTATTACATAGAGCTTCATTCTCACACAGTCATAGTAGTCACATACTGTCTTCCAAATATGTGATTTCCATACTTTTCCTTAAGAAATGATGACTGAAAAAACCCTTTATTTTGTTTAGCAAAATGAATTCTCATTTATTATTTATCAATTACAATTTGATACAGATTGAGCCTGACAGATGGGGTTTTGTGGTTTTTTGGGGTTTTTTTTGTTTGCTTGGTTTGGGTTTTTGTTCATTTGTTTCTTTGGTTTGTTTTGTTTGGGTATTTTTATGGTTGAGAGCAGGACTATGAAAACATGGCCCAAATACCTACAGAACAGAGGAGCAATGAGGATAAGATGATGCAGTATTGCAGCAGGCCTACTAGCTTTCCCAGTAATGAAGACTAGGAATCTCTGTTATTGTTCTTTAGCCTGGTTGAAACCTAAACAAACCTTATCCATGCCAGGTGTCTGCCTCAGGCTGAAAAGCTCTAAAACCTGTCAAGAAGACCTGTTCAGCCATTTCTCAATAACAAACTAGTGTGGGGCAGAGGGGGCAAATGACTGTCCTAAGTCAAAGGTCAAAAGCCTTTAGACTGGAAAGGTTTGAATTCCTGTCCTTGGCAGCAGCATCTTGAAAATTGACATAGAGTAGCATGCATCAAACTACATGTATCCATAAAATCCCTTCAATTTTGTCAGATTTTGGACACCTCAGTTCAAACAATAAGTAACTTGCAGTTAAAACCAGTTGTAAGAAAGACACTCAGTTGCAACGTAAATTCCAACACAATCTTCACATAAATGAGACTCAAGCTGTTATATACTTTGACCATAATATGGCTTGCTCCATTATATGGCCTCATGTTTAAGCTACACAGCAGCACTAAGGTCAACAAAAAAGGCATGACTATGATTAGTTTATTTTGTTAGAGAAGCTTGCCCTTTTGAATTTGAAGAGAAAGAGGAAAGAGCATTTCCATGTCTTCTGTTGTTTCTGTGAAATTGTGCAGCAAAGAATGCAGTGGAAAACATCTATATTTTCAGCTGAACATCTAATGAGTGAATAAGCATGATGTATATTTAAGTCTACATTCATATTAGCTGTATTTCCAAGTCTGCTGTAATAATTATCATTTGCATTCTGTGTCCCACCATAAAAATAAGATGGTGGTTGCATGTGATGAAGTTCATGCACAGGAGTGAACCCTAGAAGGTGCAGAGGATGGGATGAGTCATGATGACTGAATTGCTCTTGCTTAAGTGCATGAGCAGAACGGAGATGTACTACAACAGTTTACAAAAGGTCACAGAATGCTTTTTGTTTCTGTTTTCCTGCTTTGCTCCACATGAAAGATGCAACAAACGCTTCTGCTTTAAAGGGTTGTTACAAATGAAATCAATATTAATGAATTCAAATTTAATGTGTCTATCAATGTGGATTTTTTTTTACAATAGTGTCTGGTTGCCACTCATCACTCTAAGCATCTATGTAATTTGCTATCTATGTTTCCAACTCGTATCTTTAGTCACATTTCTGGAGCTGCAGATACTATTCAGTGTGATACAGGAAAAGCATATTTCTTAACCAAGATAAGCTAAGAATGATAAGGATTTTTAGTTGAGTGACACAAAACAACATGGTGAGTTATCACTTGAACATAACTAGGAATTTCTAGTGCCTTTCAGTACTTCAGTTTTAGAACCATTTAAAACACACAAAAATGCTCTCCTAGGGCAGCTTATGTGTGGGGGGTGCCTACTGCAGAGTCCACTCATGCCCAGCTGGTGATGCTACAGTTTGCTGCTCATTGAGTAAATCCTCTCACCTCTCCCCACCTTCAGATGCTCATGGACTCTATGTTCAGCTGTAGATGCTAGAGTTAATCATCACCACACAGATAATTTCCTCCTCTTCTATGCTGATGACAGATCAAAACGACCCTGACTTTATGGAAGAGATCAGATGGAGTCACTGTGGATGAAAAGTAAGGGCCTTGCATGGAAGAACTTCCATTTCCTTCCTAGCTTGTGGCTTGGGAGTAAAGAGAAGAATTGAGGGCATGGCTAGTGAATGTGGGAAAAGGTGTTGGGGGAATAAATGTCCACACACAAGCTAGAATGAACAGCTAGCAAAGGAAGAAAGTTTATCATAATAATTCCCTCAGTATTTCAACAACTATTCTATCTTGCTTATCTGAATCCCAGTCAATGGCTGTCCTCCCTCCTGGCCTCAGTCTTCAGACTTGCAATGATGCTCTATAAGTATTTACTTATTTTGCCACAAATCTGCCTGCCAGCACTTTGGGGGCTCATTGCACTGGTTCAATACTACAGTATTGAACTATTATCTTCTTCAGAGCGCCGATAATGAAGGCAAAGAATTTACCATTCTCATATGTAAAGAGGAAAAAAGAAAGATTTGCATTGGACACAATTCAAAAGCTGTTTCTCTCAGTCTGTTATCTATGCAGATGGAGATTTACCAAAAGAAGTCAGGGAAGAAATCAGCAGATCTGTAGCACTTTCACTACTGCTTGCTCCTGCTTTGTGTTGCAGTCACAGGCAGATGATGAGAGAGTCTCTCAGTCACTCAGTGCCTCAGCAGTATGGTATCCATTCGCCTCCTGATAACTGAAAAGGCACAAGAGACTTTTCAAAAGAACAGAAGTAACAATAAAACTAACATAGCCCAGAATGTGGGTAACAGGAAGCCTGTAACTGGGGAACAAGTAGGCTTGATGGCCCTGTGAAAATGGTATTCCAAGTCCATCATTTACTTGCATAGATTACAGGTGAGAAAGGCTATCCCATCCTCTGTGCAAGACCATCAGGCCTCATTAAGGAGACTTCTGCCTTTGATCATCGCGGGGGAAGGAGTGGGGGGAGGGTTCCCTCCAGGAGTTTGCCAGCAAATATCATTGTTTGACATGACCTCTTCATGGCTGGTTTCTCTTACTCCTCTGGACAGAAGGATTCTTCCATTACTTCACATTTTGCACCATTATTTTATTGTCTATAAATAAAAATCTGTATTTATTTTTCTGGATTTTCCAATACATATTTATGGTTGTCTAATAATAGTTTTGCATGCATGAGTCTGAGATACATTTTACAACTGACACAGAAACGGTACCTGTATTTCTCAAACCACATTGTTTGAGTACGAGTAGAACTCTCCTATATGCTGAGAATGTATTACAAGTTCAGGCCTGCATCACTAAAATTTAACATCAGGTAAATTTGTGGTCAGGAGACAAGAGTGTGTCATAGTGNACCTAGGAAATCAAGGGGGGTGAATAGAACAAACCATTCTAACATATCAAATAAACATAAAAATCCACACTGCTACAGTGCCTGACACGAAGTGAAGCCCCAGGCAGGCTTAATACTATCACATAATCTTAGCTTTCTGCTCATTGGTGCTCTCATGCAGCTGATAGCATACAGTGGGCAAAAACTAGGCATGCATTTGTAGACTGTAAACTCATATCTAGCTATTAATTAATATTAATTCAGTCCTCTTGTGTATACGCTTTGTTGTCCAGTGTTTTACTTGGCCATAGAAGCATTTTTCCAAAATGTCCCCAGCCTTCCATTCCTAGCTTGGTTCTCCACTGTATGTTACTATCACTAGACGCTGTGCTTTGGGACATCTCCCTCAAAACCCACCATTAAAAAAAAGCATTCAGTCACCTGTGCAGCTCCAGCAGAACGCTCTGCCTGTGATCATGATATTCATGTACAATGCGGATTTATTTTGCCCTTGACTTTTGGGAAACACTACGTGGAGCAGAGGAAGTGCTCTGTGCATCCCCCAGCAGATCAAGGAAGCACATAGATAACACGGTGTGCAAACCTGCTCGGTCATAGTGTCCAAGCAGCTCTGCATCCTCATATGCACAGGGAAATTGTCCATCTGTCGTACATCCACTTTTTCAGCCACTCACACCTTCCCTTCAACTATGAATGTGACTTCTTATGCAACTGCAGAGTAAGTTAAATGTACCCCTCTGCTCTGGGTGAGAATGTGCCTCCTGTAGCTTTCTTGGTCTAACTGGCTGAACCTGCTGCTGAGCCCTTTCTCACCACTGGCTGACAAGTAGAAACATGAAAAATCTCTCGTTCACTTCAGAGAGGAAAAAGCTCAGAAGGACAGGAAAGTGAGTATGAAAGAAAGAAATCATGAAAAAGAAATGGCAAAAAATGAAAGGCCTAAACTGAAGTCAGGAGTAAAATAACATTAATGGGAAAAGGAAAAAAAATTGGAAAAAAAAAGAAAAAGAAGGCAAAAAGGAAAGTTGTTAAAGAATTACAAGAATTACAGTTGGTATGATGAAAATAGAAGGGAGATAAGGCAAAATGGTGTTGTAGAGGAAGTGGGTGAGAGACATGGGAAAGATTAGAAGAAGTCTTGAAGGAAGAGATACAAAGGACATTACGGATCAGAGAAAAAGGAAGCTACAGTGTTGTCTTACAAGCTAAATTATTTCACCAGTTCATTGTGTAATGATCATGAGGCTATTAAAATATCTGTAGCATTTCCAGTGGCCAGCCAGTTCCTTAAATCCAGCTGCCTTTGGAAGCCACTGTTCTGACATGTGGATAAACATAATTTAGCAAAGGAGCCCAGTGGCTGGGCAGGCTAATACCAACAAACAGCAAGGGTAAAAAAAAAATCAGACCAAACTTCAACCTTTAGGATGAGAGAGTACCAAAAGCCTGTTTTGTAAGATACACATTTCTCTTCCCCATTACTGATACCTCCAGTGCAGAGAAAGAAAGAAAGAAAGGGAGAAAGAGAGAAAGAAAGAGAGAAAGAAAGAAAGAAAGAAAGAAAGAAAGAAAGAAAGAAAGAAAGAACCACCAAAAGCAAATAGCTTTTATTTTGTACCTGAAATATTAAGCATACATCTTATTTAAAGGCAGCCAACTAGATAAGCTAGGTAATATGGCCAAAAATAACCCTTTCCTGGTCTCCCAGTGCAGACAACTGAAGGTAAAATATAACGTTGTTACCTGATTACTATATCATAATATAGTCAACAGCCCTTGTTCAATGCAGTGTTTTTGCTGACATTCAAGTGACAAAGGGAAGTCAGTTAAAAAGTAGAATTATATGTAAAAGACCAAGTGACACAGATATTTAGCTCACAATATGAAGATTAGCTGGGTGTTGATTATGTTTTATTCTATAACCTCATGCATGTTTGATTGCATTGTCCCAGAGACACAGGACTACAAATGACTGATTTTCTCCAAGCTGTTCCACACAGGTACCAGCCAGCTTGATTAAAATTAATATTAATGAAATTAAGGCAAATTAATAGCTCAGGCAAGATCTACTGCTATGTTTGGCATTATGTAATGTAATTAGTACTGATTAAACTATTAATCATGGCAAATTATCAGTCATATTTTGCCCTTGTTTTTTTATACTGACTCCTCTGTGAACAGATGATGACTTTTATTGACTTCTTTGGTTTTAATATTCGTTCTAATCACTCCAAATCAGTATATGAGGAAAAAAAATTAAATTACAGGTTTCTTTTGCACTGTTGATGTAAAACTTAAGTATCCTGAAGTACCTGTACTCTGTTTCCTACTATTAGTACAGTTAGTACTGTCACTTAGTTGATATGATAACACTATCCCAACCAAAACGAGAATACCTGTCTTGCCTTGCTTGTAAAAAAAAAATAAATAAAAAAAGTAGAAGGAATGAAGGACGTAACAAGAGAAATTAATTTCTATGGCATCAATGAATTTCTATGACATGTAAAACAAAAAGGATAGTTGGAAGGCCTGACAAATGGTAGGAAATACATACAATTTTGGTCCCATCTATCCAAGGAAAAGCAATTTATCTAACGTTTCAAGAAGCCTGCAGTAACCATGCAAGCATTCCACACCCTGGTATATAATTCCAGAATGTGCCTAGTAATCAATTAATACAACTCTCCCAGAAGGTAGGAAAGTAATGTAATTACTATCTCACAGGTGAGGAATAAAGGCTCAAAGACTCCATCTAAGCCTGTGGAAAAAGGCTTCTCCATCCACACCAATCCCCAGGCACCCTTACATGAGCATGTAACAATTCACTTCCATCCCACTTTGGTTTTTGCAAGACAAAGGAAAACTTTGACACCTACCTGGGGAGAAATTTCAATGCATGCCAGCCAAATTCCCTGTCTGAATAGACTATTGTGATGAAATAGATATCAGTCTAGATACAGCTAGAGAGGTTTACCAGAACCCGTAGTGGTTAAAGTACCTGTACCTGAAATAATAATGTCTCACATCTGCCTTCAACCTCCTGGATAAAGACAGTGTTATTTGCTTGTCTCATCTCGTGACAGGAACCTGGGCTTCCCTGTGCCACCTTCCATCAAGAAAAAAAAAAATTCTAAGTTATTGTCTTCCCCCAGTTTTTATTCCGGTATCATTACTGCTGGGCAAGTAAATACTAATTACAAGAACTGTCAACAAGTTAATATAGCGTGACAAATTAACAAATTTACCAAACCAGAATCTCCAAACACAATTTTTCTCCAAGAATGCTGTCTTTTCTTCCCTTATTTTGCTAAACTGCTCCTCTTTTCACCTACTTCCATCTACACTGCATGCACCATCTTTGTGTGACATGGCAATACACATTCTCCAAAAGCCACCTGAGGATATCTGGATCATTTTACTGAAGCCACTAATTTAAAGCATTGCAAAGAAATTAGTATGTGCAAAAAACTGTTACAGTATCAGGAGCAACTGATGATTGTTGGACAGATGTTACCATATGTTTTAACTGCTACTTTCTTTCCCACTGGGGGCATCCCTTCACTGCCACTCAGATCTTCCTTTGGGTTGCCTGCCTCTGTACGCACAGGCTGTCCAGACAACCACGTAACATTTCGCTTCTGGGGTGGTTGCCATTGCTCTCCGGCACAAAATAGTTCTGTTTGGATATTTACATGATAAACAAACATTACAGCATGGAGACTCTACCACCCAACTTCATCCTCTTGTTACTCGCACAGACGCCTGGGGTTGTGTGTTTCATTTGGAGCGTACCTCAGCAAAGATTCATTTATTTTTTTCCCCCAGCACCTGCAGTCAGCACACATGGTACTACATGGTCCTAAGGTCAAGAAACTTGTTTTATGTTGGTTTCTAATAACGTGTCTGTTTCAGAGAGGCTGTGGATGCCCCATCCCCGCACGTGTTCTAGGCCGGCCTGGATGGGGCTTTGAGCAATTTGGTCTAGTGGCAAATGTCCCTGCCCGCGTCAGGGAAGTTAGGACTGGATGATCTGTAAGGCTCCTTCCAACCCAAACCATTCCATGATCCTATGGTTGCCCAGAGTAATAAAAAAAAAAACAAACACAAACGAACAAAGAACAATAAAAATATTTTATTAGATCAATTTACCAACAGGAGGGAACCCAAACTTAGCTGTAGGTGTTTAATGGGAATCCTGTAGCTGAGGAGATGGTTTCTTCCCTGCTCAACGGAGCCTTTTACGCAGAGCAGCCACCGCTGCCTCACCGCCGCCGCCTGGGCGCGGCCCCGTGTGCCCGGGCGGGCTCAGCACGGCCCTGCCNCCCCTCCCGCCGCCCTCCCCCGGGCCGCTATAAGGCCGCGGAGTTTCCGCGTCCTGTGACTGCAGTCAGGTGGTGGCTGAGTTTCCCCGCTTCCCCCTCGCTCTCTGTCCTGTTCGTCTTCCCCGGCCCTGCGGGGAGCCGGCTGGGGAAAGTCGGAGGGAAGTTGCTGGTTGGGAAAGTTTAGAAGCGGGAGAGCCGCGGCCCCGGCAGCCCGGCCTCTCCTCCGCGCTCCGCGGCAGGGAGGGAGGGAGGGAGGCAGGGATNTTTTATGTTGGTTTCTAACAACGTGTCTGTTTCAGAGAGGCTGTGGATGCCCCATCCCCGCACGTGTTCTAGGCCGGCCTGGATGGGGCTTTGAGCAATTTGGTCTAGTGGCAAATGTCCCTGCCCGCGTCAGGGAAGTTAGGACTGGATGATCTGTAAGGCTCCTTCCAACCCAAACCATTCCATGATCCTATGGTTGCCCAGAGTAATTAAAAAAAAACAAACACAAACGAACAAAGAACAATAAAAATATTTTATTAGATCAATTTACCAACAGGAGGGAACCCAAACTTAGCTGTAGGTGTTTAATGGGAATCCTGTAGCTGAGGAGATGGTTTCTTCCCTGCTCAACGGAGCCTTTTACGCAGAGCAGCCACCGCTGCCTCACCGCCGCCGCCTGGGCGCGGCCCCGTGTGCCCGGGCGGGCTCAGCACGGCCCTGCCCGCACGCAGCCCTAGGCCGCGCTGCAGGCCCTGCGAAGGCGGAGAGGTGGCCGGGGCGCAGCACCCTGGGCCTATAGCTCCCCAAGCCGGCTCCTGGGAATGGCGACTGGGAGCGAGCAGGGCCACTGGAACCTTCCTATCGCCACGGACCTCTCTGCCGTAAAACACTCTTCGCCGGACGGCGGGGAGAGAACCCGGGCGCGTTTAGAGACTTCACCGGGAGAAAACTCCGCTGCCGCCACCACCACTAGAAGCAAAGTACCAAGGAATGCTGCCGGCAGACCTGACATTTTNAGGGAGGGAGGGAGGCAGGGATGGCCGGCGGGGAAGGAGCGGGCAGCGGCGTGCCGGAGTGCCGGGAGCACCTCTTCAAGGTGCTGGTCATCGGAGAGCTGGGCGTGGGCAAAACCAGCATTATCAAGCGCTACGTGCACCAGCTCTTCTCACAGCACTACCGGGCCACCATCGGCGTGGATTTTGCGCTCAAAGTCATCAACTGGGACAGCAAGACCCTGGTGCGGCTGCAGCTCTGGGATATCGCAGGTACGGGAGGGGCGGGCTGGTGCCTGCAGCGTGCTGGGACCCCGGCTGTCGGGGCCCGGCACTCGGCCTCTGTGGAGGAAAGCGTGCTTTGGCTGGGAAATCGCTCTTCTTGTGTTTCGTCTCACCCCTGTTAAAAGCAACCTCTCATTCTTGCCTTTAAGGTGTAAGTAGAGGGAGGTCTTGATGTGAGAATGAAGTTTTTCACTTTTTACAGGCTTTGCCCTCTCCTGTTAGCAGACTTCGTGGGGCTCTTGGCTTGGCCCGGGTTGTGTAGCAGTCCCTGAACAGCTGCTTTACTCTCACTGCTGGATCCAGGAGTGTTCCTGCTCATACTACTCCTGCTGACCTGCTTGTCTGGGTGGTGGTGGCCTTGGCTATGGCTGCTGCTGAAATAATTCAGGGTTATGGCTCTGTAATGCTTTTAATGCACCATGCTTTACAGGTTAAAGGTAACTCAAACAGCTAAAATTGTCCTCAAAGGAAGAATGCTTAAACTTCGCATGTTTGGAGTCGCCTGGTTAATTTAGAAGTAGCTTTCATCCATGCTGCATTGAGTGAGAGAATGGAACTTCTGTTATATTTAGTTCTATATTCAAATCACAAATCTGTGTACTAGAAACATACTTTGGGCACATGAAAGCAGAGAAGTCTTGTTCACTTGTCCAAATCATGCATTATTACTTTCCAATATGTGATTCAAACCGGTTCTTCAGCATCTGTCTTTCCAAGACTCCAACTGTATATGTACCACAGTTAACTTTGCTGGTGCTGTGGTGTTAAATGGCACAGAACGATCTCTGGTTTGCCATAGACTCATAAGAAGTCTGTCCTTCAGCTCCGTAATCACCCTGGTTAATACTGCATTTCTAGTTTTGTGTGCAACCCAGCTGTTAGCCTGCAGCTCTCCTCATCCCTGTCTGCCACCCTCATAGACACTACCATAGCTCCTTGGATATGAAAATGCAGACTTTATTTCAAATGCTGGTGTTTAAACTTACACTACTGGAAGACGCAAGGGAAAAACCTGGTAGTTATTGTTTCCATGAACTTTATGCTTATCAATGGAAACTCAGAATTAAGGAAGTGTGACATGTGGCTACTGTAACCCTGTGACAGACCAGCTGTATCTCAGCTTCTGATCTTTTTGCTCTAAAATGCTTCAAATATGACTCCTCAAACTGAAAAGCCTTCTTACTGCCATATGCTGAAATATGTGATGGATCTTTCTGTTGCTGACCTGTAGGGCAAATAAAAATATTTTGTAAGTGCTGTTTTGAAGAGCAAGTAAAATGTTGGCAAGCTTTCTCTTCTGATGTGTTCCTTTTGTGAATCAACTTTAACTTTCTGTGAGTCAATTAAGAGTATCAGTACGAACTGCTGCAATCATCTGGGTATATTTAGGGAGCCTGGGGTTCCAAAGATTGAAGAGGGGAGGCTGTTGGCATCCTGGGGTTTGGCAGGCTGCCATGCTTGTGTTTGACTTCTCAGCCCTTCATTGCTCAGACTTGGGTGCTTTGCCAAAGCAATCTGTTTCAACAGGATAGGCAGAAACTTAGCTTTAACTTGTCACGAAGTGTGGACAGAATCTATTTTCAGCTTAGGAAGCTCTATCAATACATCCATACATTAATGTCATGATCCAGAAGACAGTATTTTTCATTCTTGACTATTGCCCTTGGTATATTTCTGACACTGCTAGGTGAAGAGTAAGTTAAGTGCTGCTGATAAATCCGTGGAGGCTTGTGGTAAATTGGCTGAAAAATTAAATTGATTGAAGAGTTAATTTTTTTCCTGTCACTGAAATATTTTTCCTATTTTATAAGACTTTTGTATGAAACCCCTGACTAGTCTTTCCCTAGCAGAAATGAAAAAGGAAGATACAACTGTTCTGCAGTTTGCACTCCAAACTCCTAGTCTAATCTGCTAGTTTAGGATGTTCTGTTTCCAAAGGGCTGAGGGGATCTTCACCAATGAAAAAAAAAGAACGAGACCAAGAAGAGAAGTAATCTTGGTGATTTTTGATTGGGTTGTGCTTAGCCAGTGTAACAGCAACAACTTGGACTCCTATAACACTTGACATCTGAGAGTTAATTAGCAAAATAAAGAGTATTTTAGTATTCATAAAGGTATTTGATGGTCTTAGAGCTGCTGAAGTCCTCACCTTGGGAGTGTGTTCTGCAGCTGTTTATGTATACAATTAGGAATATTTCTAACTACCTGAGGATGTAACAGATTTATATTGATGTTATTAGTTAAAGAACCAGGTTGAAGATGGCTTCTATAATCAGACAATATTCTCTGAAGTGCTTTTTTGAAGTGTAGCAGAGTGTTTGAGCATGTGATAGTCATTCCTTTTTAACTCATCAGCCCAGCTGTCTTCTGGCTTTCAACAGCTCATAGATAATTTTGCTTGCTGGTGTGTGCAGACAAACGGCTTTAGATCTCTTCAAGAGATCTAAATCTTATGGTAAGTAATGTTACACGTGACTTCCCTGCAAGCAGTATGGTGCTGGCTGATTTTGATGCATTTAAAAAGGCTGTTGAATTAAAGTCTAACCCTTAAGCATAGAAAGAGATGTTATTTTCATTAGATCAAAGCTTGTATGTAACAATTCATCATAAGAAGCTTTCCTTAAAGAGCTGGGTGATGCAAACTAAGGTTTTGTGCCTCACTCAATAAGAACTGACCCTATAGCTCATGCATCAGCTAAAGATCATAATGCAGATACTATGCTGGCTTCTGATGTGATTGGAGGAAAAGTGATGAATGTTGAGCTGTTTATTGGATTGCAGCAAGTTACTGGATGACTTCAAATTCTCATGCCAGCTGAGGTTGTTTTGGTTTGGGCTTTCTTTTTTTTTTTGTGATTAGATAATTCTGTCAAATAGAGCATGACCATGTTACACTGCTTATGCTTTTTCTTTTTTCTGCTGAAAATAGCCTTGTTGTAAGGTACAAAGTAATGCAAATTCTTGCAGCAGCATCAAAGGGGAGGGGATGTAAAATGATGAAGAGGGAGGAAGGTCACTGTTGTACCTAGATGTTTGTATTTCAGGGATAGGTGTTTTAGTTTTTAGGCATAGGTTGTAACTTCCTGAATAAAAGTGATGAGATAGCTTGAGAGTAAGACTGATTGGTCACTGTCAAATTATCTTGGTTACACCATAAAGAAAAAAGCATTCTGAAAGATGCTGAACAGATTATATGCATGTTCATGCAGGAACTTTAGCTTCCCTTAGGCATTATTCTTGATTTTTTTGTTCGGTTGGCTTTCTTGTTTAATTTTTTTTTTTTTTTTGTATTTTGATGCATGAAGTAGTAAAAAATATCTTTCTGGATAAATTCTGAAAGTGTTAAAACCTTGATCAAAGGGCCTAAATGACTGGCAAAATAAATAGGATGTAGGAATGAGTCATTGTAGTAAAGAGATGCAAAACAAAAATCCTAATGATAGGGAAGTGTTTTTATAGTCTATTTCAAAACAGTAGAGATTCCTACTTGACAAGCGTGCTGTTTCAGTGAGCACTGCACTGACCACAGCGTGTTCAGGAGGTGTATGTGGCATATTGATGAAGCTGTCAGGTGATATTGAAAGAACACTTAAAGGATTTTCAGTATCATAGAAACTTTCAAGCTGATGCAGTAAAACCAGCAACTGTGTTAGCTGCTGCTTTTGTGCTTACATTGACTGTCACTCACATGAGCATGTATGAAGTGCAGTTTGCTGGAGGGCAAGAGTGGTAAAGATCATGGATGGTGGCTTGAGTTTGGCTTCTCATGAAGAATGTCACTAATGGCAACTGGTAGACAAATTTGATTTTAAAGCTTTTTTTGAGGATTTCTGAATTAACTTCAATGTAATAGCATTCTTCTTCCAGGATTTTATTAGAATTTCTTTGTATAAATATTTATTAATACTGAAGTAATGCTTTAACTGGCAGAGCATGGCTATGAAGTTGTCCAAACAGAAGAGGAATCATTGTACTTTGGTATGGTAAACATGCTCTACAGGCTTTCAAGAGCTGAATGATAAGCAGCATGTAGCATGTAAATTTGTTACTACAATCTTGTGTGTGTCCTTGAGAGGAACTAACTTGTTACAGGTATATATAAGTCTCCAAGAGGATGGAGAAATTAGATGAAGTATTTTGGTTAAATACTAAGTTGAAGAAGAGCTGGAATAACCTGTCTTTTGTATGAATATAAGTGAGTGCTAAGATATGTGACTTGATGTTAAGAGCAAGTTAACTTTCTAAGTAACTTTTAGTCTTATCTGTAGGAAGCTATGAGAAATGGCACAGACTACAGGAAACCATGGATATGGTTGACATTAAAAGGCATTCAAGCAGTTATAGTATGTGAGATAGTTTACTTCCATGTGAAAACTCTAGTTTCAAGCAGCTCTGTATTCCAGGTAGTCTGCACTTGTGCCACTGGCATGTCATAGCGGCTGCCAAATTGCTTCTGTGTACTGGGGCATTAGCTTGTTTCTTGAATTATGGACTGATTTTATTTTTTTTTAAATAAGGTCTAAAGCAAGTGTTCAGTGATGTTAATGCATCCCTGAAAGTCTACAGGGAAACAACCAGAAAACTTCTGCAGTTCTGTATCCATGCCTGACTCTGTGCCAGAGGCATGTACACTTCAGTTACTTTGCAGAGAAGTCTCTCCTAAGTACGGAAAATTTGGAGGCAGCAGTCTCTAAAAGTAGTCAGGATGTTCTTGTAACAGCTTGTCCTTAGCCACAATGCATGTTGAAGGGATTAAAATGGCAACTCTTGCAAAGAAACCATGAAAAAATTGCTCAGCTGTGTACAAGTGAGCATAAGGTGGAGGCGAGACAATCCAGGTGTAACCTGCCCTCAAATGAGGGGATTTTTGTCCACCACCATAAATATTCTTAATGAGTGAAGGATATGCACATAAATAACCACATCAGAAATGGATGCAGAACTTGGAGCTCAGGTTTTTTTCAGAAACTTGTAAGTTTTCTGAGGTTCTTTCCTATTTTATATGGTGATGGAGGTTCCAGAAGCAGCCTTCAGGTGGAGATTAAGAGGTCTATCATTTTACTTACAGCTGAGGTAGGTCAGAAAGCTCCCAGTCAGGGGTGGGGAATCTTCTATGTGATTATGTCTGCAGACTCATGGAGATAAGAAAGACTTAATTTCTGACTGCTTGCTGCTCACACATGTTTAAATATAAATCTCATGAGAGAAAAATTACTTAAGGATTGTGCTTACTGGAAACATGCAAGACTAGCAGATGAAGTTTGGGGATGGGAAGTAGGCAGTCTGCTCACATAGCTTTTGAACACAGAGGCAAGCAACAGAATTGAAGGTGTACGTTATTGCCTTCTAGAAACCACCTCTCTGTGGGAAATCTTGTGTGGGTGTCCTTTCTTATGACTTTCCTGGAATAGCTGGATTGGGCTTATGAGCTTTGACTTCAAAATGACTTGCTGTGCTTGGCGCTTTACAGCTAAATAACCAAATAAGTGCTGAATGTGTTAAGCTTGGGGGTTTGGTGGTTTTCCAGCTTTCAGACAACTCTGAATACAAACAGATTTCAGATGTTTTCTTTTTTGAGAATCCTGTTTAAATACACTTTTAATGAAATGTTATCAAGTGAGGCATGATTGCTGATCTAATGAAGGAATTCTTACATCTTATCGGTGGGGTACCAAAGAATTCATAATGGCAAAGGTTCTTTTGCTTAGCACTAAGTTATGTAGCCACTCAAAGTACTGTCTGTGTTATCTTGGACTAAGCCTATAACCACTGTGCTGATGGAATTGCATAAGCATATGGGAAATGCTACTGTCTTGATGTTGGTGTTGTAAGGTAGTCTAGTATGGTAATTTTGATTATGCAAGGTGGGACTGTTCAGTTAAATGGGAGAATTGACAGAGATGTTCTTTGAATGTCTTGGAAATAAGCTTAGTATTTCCTCATAAGGTATTTCAAGGTGTTCTGGGAGAAACGGGGTTAAAGATGTGATCCTAAAAGACTACCCAATCTAGTGCAGGCTTAAAATAAAGTTCAGTGTATTTATCTTACAGGTACTTTCAATTTCTGTCAACAGTGGAAATGCACTTAGTGCTTGAGCTTCTATTCACTATGGAATAGATAGTGCTTCAGCCTTATTTTCAAACAGACATCACATAGCAGTTGCTCAGAAGTTTTGTGCTTCCTACAAGATTGCAATAAAAACTTTTTCCTAGTACTCTGATACAGAGAGTAAAGAGTGGCTGGATCGGTATACATGAAACAGACAGAGGAAATCTATCTTACAGGCAAATAATACCTAAATTCTTATGTGCAATACAGTAGACAGGAGGAAAAATAATATATAGAGCTCAACATAACTAAATTTTGGATGAGTTTATAAAACAAAGTAAAATACTTTGCAGAAATAATTATCATACATGAGTCACCCACTTTCCTGAAGGCAAGTATTAAATTCTTGCCCTTCATGTTATGCTGACTCTAGTAGTCAGGAATTAAGCTGGTTTGACGACTCAAGCAGTTCAGAGACAAACTGGCGCAGACAATATTGGATATATGTATACATTTTCTCCTAATGTGTGGCGTTCACATGCATGTAAATCAAGCTTTATCGACTCTCCTTGCATCTTCAGAAGTTGCAGCTTCAGGTCTCGGTGCTTAACCTTATTTACATCTCCACTCTGCCTCTTAGCAGTTTGGTTTTCTTTAGGTGCACATTAGGACACAGTGTTACTAAAGTGCATATCTGCAAGTACAATTTGAGTTAGCAAGTGCTGTAAAGGGGTAATTCTCAGCTTAGGACATAAAGCAAATAAAACAATCTTAGCTGACTGGTTCCAGAAAAGGTAGTTGCATGCTGTAAAAAATAAGATTCCTCCCATCAGTAGTGAGTGAGACCACTGGATTCAGTCTCACAGCTGTCAGAAATACCCTCCATGAATTCCAGTGGTAACCATTGCTTTGCTTTTGTAGTCTGCTGTAAATGGTTCCCTCGAAATACTTGCTTCAGAAGTGTGATATGCCATGTTAGAAAGAAGTGATTTGCAGGAAGGGAATGTCTATTTATATGTTTGCATGAAAATACAGGAATGCCTCTTGTGAAATTCCTGCAGGTGTTAAAGCTAGCATGACCAGCTGTAAGCAGTGACTACAAAACACAGCATGCTTCTCAAGCTGCTATGGTACAATGTTCAATATTCAAAGATCTCTTCTGGCTATGGAGACATAAGAAGAGGATAAATGAAGTGAAATTATTCTTTGAGAAATGGTGGGATTTCAGGGCTTTATAGGGCTTGCTTAGAAATAAATGTCTTAACTGTCTAGAGAGGGCTGGCAAACTCTCAATAGCAGTGGCTTCTACATGAGCAGGTAATGAAAATAAATATTCCATATTGTATGGATTTCAGCAGCTTTTCCAGTAATAGGTTGAGAAGTAGCCTCTGAATGTTGCTGCAAACAGCTTATGGGAACTTGTTCTTTAAATGCTCCCAGGCTAAGAGAGTGCTGGGTAGGGCAGAGTGGCAGCGATTTGATACAAAATTCCAATCACACACAATATGCCATGACACATTGACCATTTTAGAGATTAACATTTTTTCAGTCTCGTGATAAAGTTGTTCTGGAGACAAACTGACTTTAGAATTGTTCTCCTGTGTGCTGTGAAATGCTGTAGTGCCATGCAACATCACTGTGAAGTACACAGTGCAGGGCAGCACACCAAAAGAAATGGATCAGAGGGTGTCAGGCATGAAATAGATTAACCCTGTCAGATTACTTGTTTGGGTAAGTGTTGTTAAAGCAAGGTAGGAAGTACCAATTCATGCGGTTGCTGGCACTAATTGGACTATGTCAACTCTTTTGAATACTAATGCAGGGGAATTGTTCCATACATGCTGCATTTGACAGCTAGTTAGAAATTGTTTAGCTTGGTTGCACTCTAATTTTCTGGGGAATGAAATCTAGTGCCTAAATAGGGACTTTCTCTCTCACTTGCTGTTTGGCAAAGATGGAAAAAAAAAGAAAATAGGTGGACTTTTATACTAACATGGCTGTCATACTGCTGCATAAAATACATGTGATGTTGGACAAAACCCACTGCACTCTAAGTGCAGGTGTTGCCTCTCAATTTTTTAAAGACAGAACAGTAAGCTGTTGAAGTCAGCTTGGACAATTAAATCATTAGATTAGCCCAAGACTACAGGCAGTGATGAAAAGTTTCAGTATTGCTGTAAAACTTCTGGTGAGGGCTGTGCAGTTATTTGAGGGAAATGATTCTGTCTTTGTGGGAGAGAATGGCATGCCTTTTCTGTTAGGTTGATAGAAATAATCATAGCTCCTGGTGGAAATCCGGTGTCTAGCTTCCAACACTTGCCATCTCTGTGTTCTTGCTGTTTCATGCGTAGTGAACAGGATTGCCCTGTGTTAAAGTATAATGATTGCAAACAGTGAATGGAAGGACTACTCATTGATTTCTGAAGTTACGTGTAGTTAACAAATTGTTAAGTTAGAAACTGGCAGTGTTGTGAAATGGAACTTTAAAGCAATCTGCCTCCTAACATTTCAGAATGAAAAAGTGACTTCTGTGAACATGTGGGAATACTTTGTGATATGATATAATCAAAATACTGCTGCACTTAAACTGATATTCATCAGTAACTTTGCAATGACCACAGAGTCTCTCATACATACTGTGTCTGTACAGTATATTGTCAGAGTCATGCCTCTGACACTGCATTGTTCAACAGAACTGCTTTAGCTGCACCCTGCAGCTTTCTAATATAGACATGACCAGAGGATCAAAGGTTGTCTCTTACAATAAAATGTGAGTCAGTTGAACAGAGATTAACTGGCTTTTGCCCTGAAGACTGTTCTGAAGCATTTGAGAAAAGGTTAGTGTTGGGAAGAGGTCCATCCAGTGGTCAGTTAACTTAGCCATACCACCTTTCATAAGAAAGGGCACTAGCAGTTTTAATTGTCTGAGGCTGCTTTTGTCTGTTAGAAACTCTTAAGTACTGCAGTCAGTGAAGCTATTTCTAGTACTTGTCTTTTACGGGAAGATATAATATTCTAGTAATTCTCACTTTTTTGCCTCTCTGTTTGTCACCAGAACCACAAATACCACTTTTTCACAGTGGTGCAAAGTTAAAGTCAAGCTGGATGTACCTTAACACTTACAGGTTTCTAACATCTGCTAGAGCTGCTAATGTCATAAATCACAGAATGGCTTGGGCTGCAGGGAACCTTAAAGATCATCCAGTTCCAACTCCACTCCAATGGCACTAGACCGTAGGTTTCTCAGAGCCCTGTGCAACTTGGCCTTTGGGATGGGGCATCCACAGCTTCTCTGGGCAACCTGTTCTGGGCCCTCACCACCATCACAGTGAAGAATTTCTTCCTAATATCTTATCTAAACCTACTCTCAGTTTAAAACTGTTTCCCCTTGTCCTGTCAGTACATGCTCTTGTAAATAGCCCCTCTCTGCCTTTCTTGTAGGGCTCCCTTTAGGTACTGGAAGACCTCAGGTCACCCTGAAGCCTTTTTGTCTTCAGGCTGAACAATCCCAACTCTCTCAGCCTGTCTTCACAGGAGAGGTGCTCCAACCCCCTGATAATCTTCATGGCCTGCCTCTGGACTCACTCCAACAGGTCCATGTCTGTCTTATGTTGGGGATCCCAGAGCTGGATACCACACTCCAGCTGGGGTCCTCAAAGGCAGAGCAGAATCAGCCTCCCTCACCTTGCTGGCCACACTGCTTTGGATGTAGCCCAGGAGACAAGTGATTTTTCTGGGCTGCAGATGCACATTGCTGGGTCATGTCCAGCCTTTCATCCACCAGCACCCATGAGTCCTTCTTGGCCCGCTGCTCTCAGCCTGTTCATTCCCCAGCCTGTGTTGGGACCCCAGCCCAAGTGCAGCACCTTGCACTTGGTATTGTTAAGCCTCATGATAGTCCCCTGGGCCCACTTCTCAAGTTTTTCCAGGTACCTCTGGATGGCATCCTACCCTTCAGATACATCAGCTGCACCACTCAGCTTGGTGTCATCTGCAAATTTGTCTATGTCACTAAATAAATGCATAGTTCAATGCCTCTGTGGTTTTAACATGTGGTAACTTTACACTTATAGTTTAAATGGGCAAGACTGAGGAGTGGGGAACCATCTGGTATTAACAAGTCTTGGACTCTGTCTACTCTTAATCTATGGCTGATATCTGGGGAAAAAGCAGGTAGACACACTTGAACGTGAGCTGTACTATTGATAGTGGTTTGGTTAACCTACTTCTTGTGTAATAACAGATCCAATCTAATTAAGTAAGGCAGTTCTGGGACAAGATGTGCTGGTCTGGGGAGACAGGGATAGCTGTGGACAGTGGTAACTTGCCAGTAGTAACATGTTTCTATATCTCTCTAAAAAGAAACTTCAGTCAACTCACACCTGACCCTGGTAATGCTAAAATGTACATTAGATGTCTGGAGAGCTGGGAGATTCATCCTCAGGGCAGTTCTGGATATTTGCTGTGTTCTGCCAAACATCCAGCTGGCATTCAAAGTGTGGTCTTTTCCTGCCTGTGGCTCTTGAAGGGCCTAGGTGAGTTTTGAAAGTGACAGTAGTTCTAACTCACTTAGAAGATTGAATTATGTTCCCAGCCATTTTGGATGGTGACTTAGTTTAAATCTATCACACTGAATGACAGTAACTTTACTGAGAGTTGGAATTGTGAATATGGAATTGTCACTCATGTGTTCCTGGGAAAATTAATGCTTTCATTTACTGTTCAGTTGGTCTTTTTTACCACCTACATTGAATAAAAGCACGAATGTCTCATGTCCTGGAAATGGATTGAATCAATTTAGTTGTGGAGTTTGGCACTGAGGTTTAAATGCTGGAACTGTGCCTGCACACTGGTCAATAAAGTCACTGATAGTATTGATAGTAGTTGATAGCAAGAACCTAAAAGCCATAGTGGTGGCGGTCAGAGTTAGTCTGACTGTCCTTGTTGAATTTTGGTATGAATGACTATTAGTGGTCATGGTAAATAGTTGATCTGAGAATGCTTCTCACAATGCAAGGAGATGTTTTAAGTATTTCCAGACTAAAAAATGGTTTATTACAGTCAGTCACTATAGCTTACTAAGCATTCCATGATGCCTGTGATGACTGCAGTGTATAGTAACTGCTGATAGAAAAGCAAAGTTAATGAAATGTGCTAGTAGGAAGCTACTTCTATGCATTTTGAGCTAATTGAATTTGGTTCACTAGATCTGTTTGTCATTTTGTTTACTACTGCAATTATTGCTGGATAATTTTTTTGCGTTGCTTTTATAGGTTAAATGTTTCCTGTGTGGCTTATTGTTGAATTTTAAACTATTCTGCCTTTTCAACTATTTGGATTGTCATCTTTAGTGTTATGAAGGACAAAATTGGTGAGAGATTCTTGACTCTTCTTAAACTGAGGGCTTTTTTATATTTTTCAGACTTTTGGCAACTCTATTATTTGGTCCAGGAAAAAAAACTGCCTAGTTTCATTGCTGTGGTCTTCAAGATAATAGCAAACAGCTTGGGAGTAAAACTCTTCAGCTAGTTATACAGTAACTTTTGGGTGACTGCAGTCTAGACTATAGTTTAAGGGTTTTGATGTAGAACTGCCAAACTTGTTAAAATCATAATTTGAGCTCTGGCTACCCATTAAGCTGATTATGCTGTTAAAGATGGCTTGAACTAACATTGCTTTAATGGAAGAAACTACTTGTTCATTTTTTGCAATTGTCAGACATCTGTAACCCTTCATCTATCTCTTCCTCGTTAATGGCACAGCTTTTGGAGGATTCCAGAACTGTTTATCTCATCTGGAAGAGAAAAACTTGGAAGAACTTTGTCCAGTTGTGTATCAGTGTTCCTGATGAGATATTAAGGTTTTAAACACAACACAATTCTCTTTTGAGTTATACGGCTTCAGATAAGGTAAAGCTTGGATTTTTACAAGATAGAGGAACTCTTGCTATACTGTTGGTATTGACAGGGGTAAACCAACATTTACCTTCATAGCAAAAAAGAATATCTGGGGAAGCTTCTTCTAGATGGGCCCTTTTACTCTCTTTGAGTAAGTTCCTGTTAGTTGATATAAACTGCCTATTAACTCATGGGTGTAATAAGTAGTCTGGGGGAAGGAAGCCTAACAAACTCATTATTGTGCATATCCAGCAGTCATTTGTATATCTAAATTGCTTTTTCTAGCCCCGGTTCCCGTCATATGGGAGGAGTTACCAGTTGAAATAATGACTGAAATAATAGGAGTGCAAGGTATCTTTTACTAAATATACGCAAGAACTGCTGCAATGGTAAGTCACATTGCTGTAATAAAGAGGACACGAGTGTTTCTCCCTTACACTGGGAAAGACTGCTCTAGAAACTCTTTAAAATGTACTTCAAGGCAAGGTTACAATGATAACTTACCTTTTGCAGTAAAGGACAAATATAAAGCTTCTAATGTCAAACCTGGCTATAATTTCTTTCATGTAGTCTTTAACTTACAGCTTACCCCCATGACAATATAAACTAGGGAGTGAGAATAGTATCCATGTTCTAATGCAGTTTTAAACTCAGCCTTATTCCTGTGGTACTGCTGTAGGGAAGTGTATTAGTTCCTGATGCATGTCATTGTGCAAATATTTCACTTGAAGTTGTTGCAATTACTGGAAAATATGGTGACAATATGTGCTGAGTCATTTCGATATGAAAACTCTGGTTAGAGAATGCGGAACTTCACATTACGTGAAGTCACTTCCATACCCCCAAATTAAACTTCTGATCCCTGTGACTGTCTTGTATCTTAGCTCCTCATTTACACCTGAACTACTAAAACACAAACTATACTTTAGTATAGTTTAGTATACATCAGATTTATGCTTAGTCACTGGACCTACCAGAATGATTAATCTTGTGATGTTCTTTCTATACTGTTGTACTAAGCAATTAGTTATCTTCCTGCTCTCTTCTTGCTAAGATCATACACACTGGAGGTTTTAAGTCTAGTTTAACCTGATCACTTTTAGCCTTTTTCTCCTCTGAGGGTATGATTCACTTTCTGTACTGCTCTACAGTGTTGTCACATGTGGAGAAATATCTTGCTGGACAGAGGAAGGGGCATGACAAATCTCTTAACTGTGCATGGCAGAAGTTGAGACATTTAGTTTTAAAAACAAAGAGAATGATGTTCAGCCTTCAGAATTTGGAGGATTAGTGTTTTCTAGTTTGAGTTTTCTGTATGAGGGTTTGGTTGGGGTTTTGGTGGGGTTTTTTTGTTTTGTTTTGTTTTCTTTGCAAGCAGAAAAGCACTTGCAAAAGCTCTGCCTGAAAGTCCTGTTAAAATTTTCAAAAGGCTGTCTAGAATGCTCTGCATCCTAGACAAGAAGGTCAGCATGTGCTTTGTCAGTAATGACAGGGTTGTAAAGAAAGTCCACTCAGTTTAAACAGAATTCTTTTCCTGCCTCATGCTGTATACCTTTTACCAAACAAAACTCTTACCTCCTGGGCAGGCCATGTTTTATTGCTTCTGTCTTTATATGAAATACAGTATATCCATCTTCATTAGGCCTCCAGACAGGATGGAAGAGCAGTTGTAAGGTAGTATTCAGGTCAGGTTTATTGCTAGTGGATGTGAATTCTAGAGGTAAAAAGAGCTGGTTTGGGTTACTCTAAAAAAAGGAAGCACTCATTTGGGCTATATTTGGCCTATTAAAAGGCATTAATTTCTAAGAACATGCAATGCTGTAGAGTTTGTGTGTGTTTAAGGGTGTAAGAGATAGCAAATCGTCCTAATATAAAGCTTAAATCTAGCAAGTAAAGATGGAAGCTTTCATACTGATAGACACATCAGTTTTCTACTTTCACCCAAATTAAAACTGTGGAAGAATATGTATTGATGTTTTTCTAAATCTAAAACTCGTACTGCAGGAGAGATGAGAGTTGCTGGAAGTAAGAGTTAAATGATTGTTGTGGACAGCCAAAGCCTGTGGTTTATACTGTGGCTGCTATAGAGTAGCAAGCAACATACAGTTCTGTGCTGACTTCCTTTCCTAGCAGAACTGCTGTCTTACACTGTGAGAAGCCACTGTACAAGGCTAACCTTGGCTGACTCCTCAGGTTTGGTTCTAAGCTATGCTTTGCAACTCTGTTTCTTTGGAAGCTATATGTAACCCTGTACTAATTTCACCTTTTGTCCACCTTAAATGTGCTGTTGTGCCAATGGGTTTTGTCTTTAAAGCTTTTCTGGATGGGAGAGCAATAGGCAGGAAGGGATTCAGTCAATAGCAATGTCCTTCACTGTGCTCAGTGACTGCAGCGTTGTTTATGTACAGCATGCACAGCTATCTGAGAAATGGTAACAGCCTGATAACTTTTCTGGAATTCCTAAATAATTTAGTTTTTGTATGTAGTGATCATGCTCTGTCTACTTTTTCTGGTAACAGTTTAGCAACCCTTCCTGCAACTAATCATTACAACCTAATTTTCTTATATAAACGTTTATCAAGTGTTTGGAAAAATAGGCTTAAGTAAAGCCTGCAAGCTTCCCAGCTCTCTAGCAACTGAATAGGGAGGACTAATGGGACCGTTTCCCTTGCTGCTTCAGGTTCATGTTCAGTCTCATGTAAATAACAGCAAGTGGTGTTCAATTCTGGACCATTTCAGGGCTCCATTGAAGAACTCTTTCTGTACAAGACTGAGGTTGGTACAGGGCGTTGTAGACCTTGAGATTACACTGTTTGTTTTGTGGGGCTGTCCTATGATGTGAAGGGATATCTCCCTGCATTGGATACTCGAGTCAGTGCTTTAGCATAGTCCAAGCTGTTCGTTCCCATGTGGGAGGAATTGGTGGTGAAACTGACAGCTAAATAAACAGGGAAGCTGAGAAGGAGTTCCTCAAAACTTGTGTGGTGCCCTATGCACTGACTGGCTAAATGTAACTAAATTTGACTGTGTGGAACTCCATTAAAAACAAAAAACAGACAAACAAACAAAAAGACCAAGAAAACCCACCAAACCAAAATCCCTACATTCTAAGGATGAAGCTTCTTTAAATGTGACATCATTGACATGCAGAAGTAGTAAAAGCCTTCTGATCTAACCCTTTCCTAAGGATAGCTGATTAGTGATAACAGTGGTCAGTGGTACGGTTTGTAGTGAGGCTATTCTAAAAACCTATTTTAGGTGTAAGAGTCCAGCCTAGGGAGACCATGTGAATTACTTGTGTACTCTGTTTAGAATTGTATTGCTAGTGTGGCTTTTCCAGAAGCAAAGTCACAGAGACTCGGGCTTGCTGCCTGACTTGTTGCATGGCCTTAAATTCCATGGCGTAAATGCTGCCTCAGAACTTGCGTTTTGAGTATGGAGATAAGAGCTTTCTATTTGGATCCTGCTTGTTCTTACATGAGATAATCAGCTCGTAGTGAAAAAAATAATGTGTAATCTCCATTCTGAAGAATATGCTGGGTAGTGATGCTGTTTTCTGTGGCATCATAGTTTAAAGTGAATGGACAGAAATGAAGTCAGTTTCTTTATATAGTTTTCTGGAACTTTACTGTGGCTACTGCTGTTTTCAGTAATATTCTAATAGCTTAGGCAACCCGTTCTGAAACTGTCTGTAGGGAATGAGCTAATCATATTGTGAAGTACTAACATTAAGATGAGGCAAGTGAATTGGAAAAGCACACTGCTGAACAGGAACTCTTGTCAACTTCCTTCATCTATTGAATTTCTGTCTCTTCGTGAGAAGGTGATAGCACCCCCAATTCTCCTTGTATGTTTGTCCTTGCTAATAAAAGGTAGACTGGAATGTTTATTAACAGAGGACAACTAGGCTTTCAAATACAGGCTCTTCCTTTGTGTTCTTAAATCTCATATGCACGGAAGGATAAAAGCTTAAGTGATGATATACCATAAAACTAAATTAGAGAGTTCGGGGATTGCTTTTCCCAGGGAAGACTTCCAAACAAAGCAGCAAGCTGTTTTAGTAGCCCAGATTTCCCAAACAATGTGCTAGGACTTGATACTGCTAGACACAATCAAATGTAAACACACCATGGTAGTCTGACCTTTCAAACAGAAGAATAAGTCAACTGGCACGCTCAAGTCTACATTTCAAGTGTTCTGGCTAAAGTAGTTCTGCTTAATAAAAATAGGCTTTTTTAGATTTTCTCTGCTTATGGGCATTTGATTTTTTTCCTGGATTTTTGTTATGAATAATTGTACTTTACCTGTTTTTGTTTTAAATCCTGGGATTGCTGTAGAACTTCTGTAGTTGAAAATTAATCCAGAGTCTAATCCTTAGACTTGAAAAAATGAAGTCAAAGTTAACACACTTAGCCAGAACTGTTAAGCTAGCAGCTCCTTTTGAACTTGTCCCTATGGAAAAATCTAGGTGACTTCTTCAGGAGATGTTTTGAAGGCTCTTAGCCTTGAAGCTTGCAAAACTCCTCATTGCTCACCATTCAGCAAAAGGTTGAATTTGCTTAAGTCTTTAGCTGAAGCAACTAGATTTAGATATAAGCCTTAATGTTCTTTGATGAAATAATGATTTGTGTATAGCTGTGCTGGTAGTGTTTTTAGGCATTTCTTCTCAAAGAGCTCTACTCGTCAAATAAGTTTAAGAAAAAATCCAAGTGGTAGTTGGGTCTGCAAACTACTTTAAGCATCTGACTTATGATGTATAGTATACATAATAGCTGTTACAATGACCTTACATGAGATAAAGGAGGCAATGTTTTATGCTCCAGGTGAGTAGACTCAAATGCCAAAATTCCGTCAGTTAAGCTGGTAGAGTAGTCCGTTTACACTGAAAACAGTTCATGCTTCAAATAAATATACTCTGTGACTGTCCTCTCTTTCAGGCCAGGAGCGCTTTGGAAATATGACCAGAGTATACTACAAAGAGGCAGTTGGTGCTTTTGTGGTCTTTGATGTCACAAGAGGCTCCACTTTTGAGGCTGTTTCAAAATGGAAGCATGATTTGGACAGTAAAGTACTACTACCCAATGGCAGCCCCATCCCTGCTGTTCTCCTTGCAAACAAGTGTGACCAGAAGAAAGATGGCAACCAGAATCCCTCTCAAATGGACCAGTTCTGCAGAGAAGGTGGCTTTGTTGGATGGTTTGAAACATCTGCCAAGGTGAGCTTAATAGAAAAAATATTTTTAGTCTCTTGAATATTGGCATAAAGAAGGCTGAATATAATCACGTAGGAAATAAAGTTATGAAGTATAGGAAGTAACAGTCAAATTCAGCAAAATTTGAAGTGATGTGCAGGCTAGCTTCATTCCTGAAGACGATGAGGCATATTTGGTTTAGATTAAAAGTTATCTTAAATTCAGAGCACCTTTAAACTATCTGGAAACCTTGATTATCTGAGTTTGATATATCTTTTCATCTTGCATGCATGAGGATCAGTCATCCTTTAGATGTTAATACCTACTAAATGCTGATCAAGCTCCCCAAGAGATACAGGCAATATTTAGGTACAGGTTTTAAAATTGCATTTTCTGTTGTCGCTGTTTTATGTAGGAAGCGGCAAGGTTTGAAATGAACAAGCTATTTGCTTACTCATTACTACCTACCCACAGTGTTGCTAAAGCACTTTCTGTTTTATCAGGCAATGTCAAGACTGAACTGGAGAAAAACAAATTATTCTGTGTAGTAATTTAAGTTAAGAAAGACAGCTACTTTATTCAGTTAACTGAGTAATTTCATGTATGGTACAGTTTTAGTCTACAGGCTTTTTGTCAGTGCACAGATTAAACTGGCAGCAGCTTAGTTGGAAGCGAAACCCAATATTTCCTTAAAGCACAACTGCTTCTTAAAATGAAGGACTCCTCTACATGAGGACAGTGTGGCTGACAGACCAGATTACTGGTCTGGCTGATAAATCCTTCATAAAGTAAGATAAGCCTCAAGGTCCCACTTCTTCCTTGGCTTGCCTACTTCCTTTAACTGCTGCTGCTGAAGTGTTACACAGTGTTGTTCAGACATCTTAAAAAGCAAAGAGTCTCTAAGAAGACTGTAAGAAACAAAGAAACACTTTGCTCTGGGTACTTTAAGAGAAGGATACACAGTTAAAGGAATTAGTTAAATTAGCTAACAATATGTTTGTATTTGAAAAGATATTTCCAAATTAATCCATCTGTTACTAAAAACTCTATTTTTAAGGCTCTTCATATTCAAAAAGAACACCAAGATTTTGTTTTGGTAAAAGTCTTCCCTGAAGCTTTACCTGCCTGTAATACTGCTGTGTATAAACTGTATTATTGCTTAACAATAAATGCAAGTAAGATTGGAAAAAAATCTAATGTGAAATTCTAGTGACAACTTGCATTTTTAGGTGGCATTTAAGACAGGACAATGTAAAACAAGGTTCTTGGTGCAGAGAAAAATCCAAACAATAAAGTCCTAGGTTAGGTATTAATTGACTTGTGTAGAGCTCTGAAGAGTTGTAGTTGAAATAGCAGAAAATTTAGGATGACTGTCTTGTTTTCTAAGCATACCAAAACAGTTTATGGTTTTAAGTCCTGCCCACTTGGATATCCTATTAATCTCTTTTGCCTTTCTGTTGGAACTGATAATTGGATCTTAAGTCTAATCATCAGTAATACACTGGGCTGGTATTTCCTTTGGAACCAAAGATGAACAATTCATAACATGGCAGCACTGTGCTGCCAGATGGCCCAGCCAGGTCCAACCAGAGACTGTGGCCGGTTTCTGTGGCCAGAGACTCCTTGGCGCTAGGCCAGCTCGGTCTGTCAGAAACTGGGATAGTCTGGCGAAGTACATCTCTAAGTATCCTGCACACAAACATTCTTTGTTATATGGGAAGGGACTTTTCAAAGTGTGCACAAGAGTATGTAGAGCGGCTAGATGAAGCACTTGGAAATAGTTGTGATTTTGAGGCTCATGGAAAAGCTCTTCTTGCATAAATGACTGCATCCCAATTCCATCAGAAACAGAAAAAAGCTTCAAAAGGTAGGACAATACTATAGCTGATAGAAGTACCTAGGATCTTTCCTGATGCAGGAATGCACTTTGGCATTTGTGAGTCTTCCCAAATGCAGGTGACACTCATTCCCCTGACTGCTTACTAGATTAGAATCAGAATTCAGCTTGTTGTATGGATGAATATCCTTTCTCTGACCTTTCTGCAAACTTTTTCCAAAAAAAAAAAAGGTGTGAGCAATGACTTCTTGCAGCTAAACTGTTTGTGTTCTGCTGATGAGACTGAAGAATTCTTTTCTTTTTGAACAACTTTTTAATAGAAATGTGTGACTGTTTCAAGAAGATCACTGACTTCCTTGCTTTCAAAATTTTTAGGACAACATCAACATAGACGAAGCCGCTCGATTCTTGGTGGAAAACATCCTTGCCAATTACAAAACCTTTCCTAATGAAGAGAACGATGTGGGGAAACCAAAACTGGACCTAGACCCGTTGAAAGCAGAGAGTAAATCACAGTGCTGCTAATGCTACCGCCGTTCAGTAAATGTGATGGGATGAGCAGCAGGACTTTGCCTTAAATCAAAATGCTGCTATGGTGCTGCGTTGTGACGATCCATATGGGGTGTCTGGTACTATCTGAATTGGTGACTCGTTTGGGTGTTTACATATCTTGTTTAGCATGAAACTGAGTATCTTGTGAGTTATCATTCCACTTGCTTGAGAGTCTGCATCTAAGTCTGATTAGTGCCTTCTTACTTGAGAACATAAGGTAGTGTTTACACTCCTAAAAGGAACAAAGACAACATTCAGTGTCTAGTTTGTTTCTAGGACATATGCTCCATTCCAAATAGGACTCACTTTTAACTGAATAGACTCTTGCACCTTTAAAGTTTTCCTTTGTCACCATTTATGTCCCACTTGAGCCTTCTCACCGGCACAATTGTCCCTATTTATTATCCCCACCATGAGGATCTGTCTCATTGCTAGTTCTCCTGGATCAAGACATCCCAGAAATCTTGAAGGGGCCAATGACAGATGAGAGGTATCTTTCCTAGTGTGATCACTAAGAATGAGTGGAGTAGATGGCTCTTACCACAGAGTAAAAACAAGATGGTTAATTATTGTGGTTTAACAAGGGAAAGACATGGTTATAAGAGATACTAATAAAAATGCAACTCCAGCAATTTAAGGCTGAATATTTGCAGCTAATACTTTACATATGTAACATATTAATGAATACAGTTGTACTGCTGGCACAGCACATAGTTACGGTAACCTCACCCCTATGCACATCCAGAAATAAACATCCAGTAACTTTTTCATGCACTAACACTGAAAACTTTATGAAGAGTACAAAAAGTAAATATCTTACTGTCCTGTGATGATGAACTTGCTTCTTTTTTCTTCTGTCTAGAGATTGTTCTGAATACCATGAGCAAGGAGAGAGGTCTTGAGGGAAATAGCTTAATTGTTTTATGCTAGTCTGTCAACCTTTCTGCCCCAAGCTCTGTCTTTGTCCGTTTTAGAACTCTTTTGACTGCTTTGAACTAATGAATTGGCTTACCAGTTTGTAATTGTATGCTGAGATACTTATGTTTCTTTGTGTTAACACTTGTGTTTTTGGCAGCAAATGAAGTTCAAAAGGATTAGAGATATTTCTTGGTCCTTGAATGTGTTCTGGAACTCTGGCTCTGCTTGGCTCAAAGGCTTTGAAGCTCCTCATTATTTTAAGGGTTTCTTCTGTCCTGGTACCTTATTTCTACTGACTTCAGAAGTCTTACCTTGCTGGGTTTGATGGTGCTGATGTTTAGGTAAACATCAGGATTAGGTATATGCAGGATTTGATATACTTTAATCTGTATTGAGATTTCTTAGGCTGGCTTTTTTTTTTTTTTTCTAAAGAGTAACATACTTTTTAAGAGTTAAATAAATATATTTGGGCATCTCTTGTGTGTTGGTGTATGCTTTTGAGAACATGAATCCTCATGTATGTTCTACCCTATACTCAAATGCTTTCATTGACATTTGAAAACAACTTTATCTTCTGCTATGTGCAATGTTAAAAAATTATTTAAAATTACCACAGTAAAGCTTGGCATAAACTAAAACCGGGTTTATTAAGCTTAGGATCCTGAGATAATGCAGATGAAAGGGATCTTAGACACTGGCTTAGAAGACATCCTTTCTCCAAGCAAGGTCATAGCACACTGCTTAGGTATTCATGTGGTCTGGTCTTAACCTCAAACAGTGGAGACTGTATGGCCCTGGGAAAGTTGTTTCAATGCCTGACTTTCCTTGAGAGTTGAAACTATCACAATCTTCCTATTCAATCGCTTGAACAACTCCATTTGGACTGTAAACTCACTTTTGATGCTTAAACTCCACTGTACTGTCTTTTTTTCAACTTTAATTAAAGCTGCACAAATGTAAATGCCTAGTTTACTTCTGCAGGCAGTTTGCCCAGCTGTAGTGGATTGTGAATTTTTTTTTTCTTTAGCGTTTAGATTCAACAGCAAAATGGAGACTAAACTCAAGCTTTGTGAGTCTGCCTGAATGAATGAATCTCTTCTGGGTCCTGTCACTGATAATATAATCCTTTACAGGTTATTTTCAAGAATGCCTAAAGTTTTGCTTGAGGAGTTACTGCTGCTGTATTTAAGCACTTTCCTTGTTTTGTACATAGCTTCTTCCAAACATCTGCATAAATGTAGAAAGGACATGACTCTAAAACTGGTAGAATGTACTGGTTTTGATACAGGTTGTCATTACTGAGGCCAGTAGTATGAAACTACCAGCAGGATGCAGTCTTTTTTTTTTTTTTTTCAGATTTTCTGTCACTTGTCTGAGGAAAAGAAATTGAGCTTTAATAGAAGAAGGCGAGTCTTACTTTGTGCTACAAACTGCATTCTCACTACCCCTCTGTGGAGAGGGAGCATTGTGATATTTGAGACTGAACAAGTGGATTGGGAAAGCTGATCCAGTCAGAAGAAGAAAACTGTAAGGCTGGCCTGAGGAAGGAAATGGCAGCGTCTCCCTGGTAGAGGGAAATGGGACTGCAGTTCATGGTTAATTAAACTAGTAATGAAGCCCTATCCTAATTATCCCAAAAACATTGATTTGAAAAAATGTGGAAGACAGACAAAAACAGCGATTTTTTTTTTTTTTGTGTAGGATTTTCTGATATCTTAACTGCACTACTAGAAAAATATGAGCTATTTCAAGCTCCAGAGTTTTGTTTAAACTTTGTGTCAGGCCTGTTGAGGTGTACTTCTTAGACTGAACAAATCTTTGTTCCTCTGTAATAATCTGTGGGGAATAGTTGAAGTCATTCTTAGAGACCCAGTACTTGATATTACCATGGATCAGGTGGCTGTCCAAAGGAGTTTGTGACTGTGTGGAAAGCCCATCCTGGAGCAGGCTCCTGGCAGAACCTGTGGCCCCATGGAAGGGCCCATGCTGAAGCAGGTTTTCTGACAGGCCTTGGGACCCTGGGAGGAATCCATGCTGGAGCTGTCTCTTCTGAAGGACTGCACCCCATGGAAGGAACCTACACTGGAGCAGTTCATGGAGCCCAGGGGAAGAACTCAGATTGGAGAAGTATCTGGCGGATTGTCTCCCATGGGAAGGGCCCCATGCTGGAGCAGGAGAAATGTAAGGAGTCCTCCCCTGAGAAGGAAGGAGCAGCAGAGACGTGTAGTGAACTGGCTGCAAACCCGCATTTCCCATCCCCCTGCACCACTGGGTGGAGGAGGTAGAGAAAATTGTGAGCAAAGTTAAGCTCAAGAAGAAGGGAGAGTTTGGAAAAAATCTGTTGTAGTTTTTTTATTTCTCATTATCCTACTCCAATTTGATTGGTAGTAAACTAAACTAATTTACCTCAGTCAAGTCTGTTTACCCATGAGCGCAACTTGTGAGTGATGGCTGCCTGTTCTTATGTCAACCCAGGAGCCTTTTGTTGTATTTCCTCTCCTCCATCCAGCTGAGGGCAGCGTTACAGTGACTTTGGTTGGCACCTGCTGTCCAGCCAGGGTCAGCCACCACACAGGCAAACTACTTTGCTTGAAACTTAAAGAATTGCTGTTTTCAATGACACTTTGCCACAAGATAGTCAAAATCACTGCCTTCTTGTATTTAATAGTTTAAAGTACAAGAACTTCCTGTCATATTGTCTACCAGGATGTCATTTCATTTCACTGGGTTATTGTTTTAAGCTCAGTTAGATGAGATGACTTACAGCTGTAATGGTTATGGTGGCACTTGGCATATGGATGATGGCATAAGTGTGACAATTTATGGAATTATTATGACTTCAGAAGTTAGAGAATGTAAACTTGTAGTTTTTTTATTTAGAGAAGATGATATATTTTTATTTGGTTAAAACAAATTAGAAGGCATATCAGTTTACGGTCTTGCTTCTAAATTTCATGAAGAATGTTAATCACATTTCTATTAAAACATATTTATCCAGTAGTCTTACATTTTGCATTTTTCAAATAGTACAGCTTTTTTTTTAGCCTATGTATACAACTGCAGCCCCACTTAAAACACACTAATCATTATTAAAAGGGATTTGCTATCATCTGCTGTATGCCTTTACTTAGAACAAGATTTAACTTTTTAAATCTCCTGAAAAAAGGTTATATTTTTAATAGTAAAAGAATTGTAAAAAACAAAATACTAAAGTAAAACTGAGTACTAAGAGATTCAATAGGTTCTGCAGTTCTGTAGTATATACTACATTAAGTTAGTGTATTCTCAATTTAAAAACACTCTTCTGTCCCTCAGGTTACTGTCACAATCTAATTGTATCTTTTAGCCAAATAGCTAGAATTTTTTAAAGAGTTAACACTACTTTCTCTGTCCATATCCCAATTTCGTAACAGTTCCAGTAGCTAGAGAATCACAGTTGTCTTATTGAACTCCAGATTTCAGAGAGGTTGTTCACACTGTATCAAACACAAAAAGCCTTTCCTTTTGACATAAAGATATCCCTCTATCATCAAATATAAATTTACGAAAGAAAGGCAATGGCTCGGTATGGTTCTCTGAGCTACTTGGATTTTCCTCTGCTGCCTGCTCTTGGGGCTTACACTGTTTTATCCCTGTATTTGAGTGGAGAGTTGATCAAAGTTGTGGTGGTCCCCAGTTCACATTTTCACCTAAATCAATAACTGCTCAGGAGCTGTCCCATGGGACTTGATGGTATTGCTGTATTTATATTGAACTTGAACAGCTGTGTGATATTTAACAGAATGTTTTGGGTTGGTGTTTCTCTGAAATGAGATTATAGCATGAGAATGTGATAAAACAGTGCTCTAGCAATAAAGAACTTGAAAATAAAAAAAGATAAGTGGAAATAGAAACACAGGACTTTGATGAACCTCACCTTTCCGGCAGAGTGTCAAATTCAAGAGAGGCTGGAATGCTGGAAAAACCATGTCCCTGGGAAAATCAGATGAGACATGGTACCATAAGATATTTTCGAAATGGCAGTGAAGTCCTTGTGCTTAGGCAAAGACTACTTTTTATTATGCCAGCTGGCTGTGATTTTTTCCCCCTACCTTGTCTTATTCCATCAGTTTACCCAAGAAAACTTTCCTAGTCCACTTTACTCCCTAGCCTCACATTAAGAGTTGGCAGATTAGAGCTGCCTGTTTCAGTCCATCTGGTTGAGGATGATTCTGCTCAGATTCAGTTCCCTGGTCTATGTCACCTCAGTGACTGACTGTTCCTGACTCAGTGCACAGATTGCTCCTCGCAGGCTTTATCACATACTGCGGTGTTTTTATTTTCTCAGGCATTGCCATTTGCCACTCACAATTGCTCTGGTTTTGATCACCCTTCTCTTTTTCCTGATCCTTCCCTGCCTGCTCTTAAAGAAATGCCGGTGCACTGCTGTCCTCCTCTGTTTGCGATTTGCCACTGACCTGTGCCTTCCTTGCATCTCTTCCACCTACCCTTTCATTTAGCAAACAGATAAAAGAGGGTATTGGAAGTTAAGGGCAATGGGTTTTTTACCTGTTAAATACATTAATTTCAGAACCTAGATTTTCCTATCATTTGATAAAAAGACATGGGGATAAAGGTCTCAAAAATAAAACACCAAAATCCTTTAATCTTGTGACTGTTGCCGCTTCATGCTTGAAAACGAAGCATCACTTCTTAGAGAAGCCTTTAGCTGATTTTGACCTTAACCCATTTTTTCATGGAAAACTTCCCACAACCATGAAATGGGTAAAATTGGAAGTGGCCTTGGAAGATGATGTAGTCCTACACCTGTGCTCAGACATGGGGCAGGTTGCTCATGGTCATGCCCAGTTTTTTGATAAAAACTCCACAGTCTTGTTGGAAAACCTGTTCCAGTGTTTGACTACCTTCACTGTAATTAAAAAAATTATATATATTTTAAAGAGGAATTTCTTGTATTTAAATTCTCATATTGATTCTAATCCTGTCACTTGGCATCTCTGAGAATGAGTGTCCTTAGCCTACTCATCAGTTATTCTAGACCTTCTGCTTTGCCCCCCTCCCACATTCCTTCTCTTAAGGCAGAAACTTTTACTCTCTTGTTCTGGAGTCCTTGTACCCTCTGTAAAATCAGAGGAGACTTAAGTCTGAGCTCCAAGACCCCTGCGGCCCTTTGGTTGTGTTGCTGTTCATAGTTACTCTCTTTCTACTCTCTCCAACCACTATGTGTTGCTATTAAAAAGTGCAAAATACTTAAGGTAAAAAGGTTCCTTTCCTGCAAGTAACTTTCATGTGCTGTAGCTGTTGATGTGTTGCTTTGAGGGAAAAACAAAGAAGCTGGTGTTTTGAATGGTGTCTTAGAAGAATGATACACAAGGTCATCCATCCAATGCTAATCAGTATGTGCTACCTTAGTATTTGTTTAGTGACAGCTCAGTGGGTTCCTAACATTTGTTTTGTTGTCTTGTGCATTTATTCCACATTTTCTGTCAGGCTGCCTCTACCCTAATGATTTCTTTCCTTCAGGGAGTGTCTGTCAGATATACTTTGTGGCTTGAGACATTAGGGCAGTGAAACAGCCGATGTGACTTTACAGGTTCTTTGCCAGTTAGAAAACTAACTTGTTTGAAATTCAGATTAATTTCTCTTTCCAAACAAGCTGTCCTTGTCATTGCTGTTAGGTTATGCAATTCTAAATGGACTTCTTGCATAAATAAAAAGATGTAACTTGAGGGATGCTAAACTTGAGATCTTTTTTTTTTCACAGAGCACCTAGATACATGCTTTTAATGCCATCAATCTTGGGAAACAAACTTACTGAAGAATTTTATGGTAAAAGATCAGGTCCATTCTGAATTTCCTATGTAGTGACTATCATTTAACAGGGCAAAGAATTAAAAGCTCTGTACTTAAATATGTTTTTCCAATTTCTGTTCTTCCTCCTCTACCACCCAAAAATGCTTACAGGCCCAGGCACTCAAATTTCTGTTGCTTAATTTATGTTGTCTTTCACAAAAGCCTATAATGAAACCTTTATTTTCTGGGTTGCTGCAAACCTGTTGGCCACCTACAGTGGGATCAGGAAGGAAGTTTTCCCACTATGAAAACTCTCACAAGTGTCTCTTACTTTTATATGTATGTTTCATAGATTCTTTTCCATAGTATTTTCTCTGTCCAGTAAGTATAGGAAAGGGGATTCAGAGGAATAGTAAGGGGATTCAGAGGAATAGTAAGTCTGTAATTTCCATGGTGTTTTTATCAGCATTCTGGGTCACAAACTGAATCCTGTCCCCTATCTACATGTTGGCATCAGCATCCAGCAAGGTGTGAAGGTGAAGGAGCCCTGTGCTGGTACTGAAGAGGTGTAGCCAGATGTTTGAACTCACCTCTGTCTCTGCTATTTTTTTTATCTCTTTGCTCTAATCAATATTTGATAGCATAATTGCATGAAGAGAAGACCAGCTGTTTAATCTGAAAAGAAATAAATAAAATTGAAATGTTTACTTGGCTCTCAAGTGAGAAGAGTCCCAAAGGACCTTATTTTAAATGGATGGTGTTGGACATAATGCTGAAGGAAATGCTAAGTTGTGGCAGAATTGTGCACTTTGAAATTTATGAATGTATATCAGGCTGCCTGTCATCTTGATATAAATCAAGATCTGACATTTTTATAAAATAAACCTCTAGATGTAGCAACATCTGCTTATTTTTTCCTCCTTTTTTTCATCTACTCGTCCTCTGCAATTTGACAAATTGATTTTTATACTTAACTTGAATAAGAATAAGCAAGAAGTATATTCTGTTTTATCAAGGATTTTTCATTTTTCACTACAGATTGGGAAACAGGAAATATGGTGTTAGAAATAGAAGCTGTTAGCAATAATGCAGTCTCTGGAATGTATCTGAAGAAGTCTGCTTGTAAACTAAGTTGAAGTCAAATACCTGCTGAATTCAAAACTAGCAGATAAATGCTAATTTTATCTGACCTTGGTGGAACAGCATTCACTTTGGTAATCATGGGCTTCATAGCAGGAATTAATTAATTGCCTCAATCTGAAATAAAAAGGAAAATAAAGATTTGCATAGATTAGCTCTAAAATTTCTCCAGGCTGCCAGGGCAGGGCTGACTGATATTCAAGTTGCCATCGCCCAAGGCCGCCAGGTCCCTTCCGGCAGTGCTGCTGTCCAGCCTGTGTTTCCCAGTCTGTCCGCACATCCAGGGTTGCTCCGTCCCAGGTGCACAGTCCAGCGCTGCTCTTGGGCAAACTCCATACAGGTGCCGATCGTCCAGTCCCCTCACTTCTNGGGGCCGGCTGGGAACGCTCCCCGAGGCTGCCCTGCCCCGGCCCGGGCGGCCGTCGTGGTCGGCCCTGGCTCCGTGGGGGCGTGCCCGAAAGCGCTGTGCGGGCGCACTTGCGCTAAGAAAGTTCCCTTGCCGGTGTGGTTTTGTTTGTCCGTTCCAACCGGGGGCCCGGCTGCCGTGGAAGCGGTACTCCCTCCCTCCCGAGGAGCTCGGGGCGCTCCTGCCGGGTAGCGCCGTCCTGCCCCGGCGGTGCCCGGCGTGTCTCGGGGCGCCCCCGCTCCGGCACACACGCCCCGGACCTGGCGCCCAGCGAGGGGAACGAAGCCTTCAGCTGCTGCCCGGGAGCTGTCCCAAGTTAAGAGCTCACGGAAATCATGCCGGGTTTAAAAGAACCTCGAAGCCGTGAGCTAGGACAGTAATTTTGGCAATGGGGGCGCTCTGTTTTCATCAAGTAGAGGAACCAAACTAGCTGCAGTTTTGGGGGCGAAATGATTAATGACTGTTCTAGCACATCGGTGTCACTTACAGAAGGGGAAGGCAATTCCCAGTGTTTGGAAGGTTTTCTTTATGTTGTAAAGAATCTGAGGAAAGCAAGTATGATTAAAAAAAAGAATTCTTCCTATTAAAATCTTAATTTTTTCTGTGTAAGTAGCATATCTTATTTTTAAATTATTTGCTACTTGCAGAGTGTTTAGTGTGAATTTGTATATTTCTGTGTAAATGTCAATTTCTTCCTGAAAAGACAAATGAATAGAGAACATTGACATTTACTGTCACTGTTTTGACTTGTGAGTTCCGTTTCTGTGGTGTGAGCAGCTCTCTCATGTATGTGCTTATGGNTGGTGGAACAGCATTCACTTTGGTAATCATGGGCTTCGTAGCAGGAATTAATTAATTGCCTCAATCTGAAATAAAAAGGAAAATAAAGATTTGCATAGATTAGCTCTAAAATTTCTCCAGGCTGCCAGGGCAGGGCTGACTGATATTCAAGTTGCCATCGCCCAAGGCCGCCAGGTCCCTTCCGGCAGTGCTGCTGTCCAGCCTGTGTTTCCCAGTCTGTCCGCACATCCAGGGTTGCTCCGTCCCAGGTGCACAGTCCAGCGCTGCTCTTGGGCAAACTCCATACAGGTGCCGATCGTCCAGTCCCCTCACTTCTCCAGGTCTCTCTGCAGGGCCTCTCTGTCTTCGACGGAGTCGAGAGCCTCTCACAGCTATCACCGCCGAGCAGGCAAACTACGTCCTTCGGACAGGTTCCTGCGGCTGCCGCCCAAGGCGGTACCCGTTACCCTTTGCCGCAGAGGCGTCTCTCGCCGTTCCACGGCGGGGCCGTGTCCGGCCTGCGGCG
>WBMY01002809.1:357077-375393 GCA_013397315.1 Donacobius atricapilla | reverse complement strand
CTTCTTTTTTTTTTGTGTTTCTTCCCTGCAGTAAATGAATGTTTCAGTTGCATCACTTATTTCTCTCCTGAAATCAACCTCAAATGCCCCTTTGTGCTTATTTCATATCTAATTACATAGCCTTTACTACACAGTAGTTTCTTATTTCATATTTTCATGTTTCTATTTTGTATTTCCCACCATGATTCCCATTTTGCTAACTTTTCTGTTGTAGGCTGCCAGTATCTAGTTCCTTCTCCCCACTGCACCCTTTCCTTATTAACTCTCTTGTTGTTGTTGTTTTGGCCACAGCCATGCTGTCCTTCATATTTATTGCTTCAAATAGTTTATCAATTTTTTTCTGACTATATTTAAGCTATCAGGGTCATTTTTGGTTTTTAGCTGTTGGAGAAAACAAAGGAAAGTTATTTTACATAAGGTGGAGTAGCTTGAAGATGTCCTAGTGGTAGGTTAGTCATTTTCATTTTTCTGTAGTCTAGTAACGTGTTACAGTAATCTGATTGCAATACAGAGCCATAACACAGAATAAATATCTTCTATTGTTTTTTTCATCAAGCCTGTAACTTTTGTTTTAACTGTAGCGTGTCTTTTAGGTTTGTCTTGTGATAAACCATTGTGATGCAGAGTGCCTCTGTTGTAAACATTTCTTCATCATTCTGAAATGTTACTAAGGCATTTTGGATGAATGGATGAAAAAATGTTCGTTTAGGTCAATGCATGTCTTTCCAAGTTTAGCAAATTACTGGATAAGCCTTGACTAAATTGTCAGGAAAGATTTTCCTTTGACATCTGTTGAGCTGTAGAAATTAATTTAAATCAAGGAAGGCTATTGACAGTTTATTAAATTTTTGTATACATAACTTTTTGTCATGAAACAAAAATTTTACTGAAAAAGTAGACCCAATTTCTCATGAAGCTGTAGAGAATAATGCTATAAAATAGCTGAAAATTTTATTTCAGCACTTGTGTGCTTTCAGTCATATTGTTTTGTTCTGTCAGTTTTAAGTGAGTTGATCAAAACTATTCTACTACAGTATTTAGTCCTGTAAGCCTTAGTAAAGATCTTCATCCTGCTGAAAACCCACATGCATCTTAGTACGCTCTCATCAAAGATGTGTATGAAAAGCTGGTGTTGTAGAACTCAGGGGAAATTGTTGGTAGTTGGGAACTGAACATAATGGGACTAGAAGTTTCCCCTTGGACACACTGTTAACATCTTGAATAGCCTTTCTTGTCTGTTGCCCTTGTTTCCCAGATGGATTGGAATTTATATGCCGAACTCAGTATCAGAAAGATATTTTAGCATTCTTAGTCGCTCTGAAAGGATTGAAGCATTGAAACATATCCTTTTCTGCTTTTGTCATGCTGTATGCCAATGGTCTCCAAATCTTTTTTATTGCACAGCTCAATTAGTGGAAAGTTCTTAAATGCACCCTTCCAATATGTGTATTTATTCCTTTATCAGTTATATGTATGCACTACTCAAGCTCTAATTTTTTTTTACTTGTGTGCACTGCCTAATTTGGAGACCAGTGCTATACACTACAGAATTTCTGTGGGAGAGAACAAGCAACTAGGCAGTTCAAGATTTGATCTACAGTTGGTAATGTTTATTGGAAGATTTTTCTTTGGATTAGGCTTATTGGTCAAAAGTTAGAACGACAGGCTGTAGTGATTCATGCAAAATGGAGGCTCTATGTCATTTTCCAATTTTCCACAATGTTTCTAGACTTTCCCCTTTGTCGTAGCATTTGTGATTTGGCAGAACAGTGGGAATGCAATTGATAGCAGACAAATGGATATGTTATTTCTTTATTTGGCAATGGAAAGATGCTGTAGAATGAGGAATATCTTATTACGGTAAAGATGTAATACAGATGTAATCTTGGTCTATAAGAACAAGATACAAACATCATTCATTTATTAGAAAGTACAGTTTTAGACCCAAATGCAGAGAACTTTCAATTTTCTGATATAAGGCTTAATCTGTGTCATTGTCAAGAACAATCAGAAGAGTGCTGAGCTGGTTCTGCAGCAGTCTGCTCTGGGATAGAATGAATAGCGCTGATGCTCTTTATAATTGCTGAGACAAACTGCTGAACATGGTGATAAAACAACTGTACTGTGTAAGCCTATGATTCATTCCTCATTTTGTCTGGTAAATCCTGTATTGAACAGGGTGCTCTATGTTTCCTCAGGTAATGATTTTCTCCTAATACTAGGCAAGTGTTGGCAATAATTATAAATGTTTATCAAAGGCAATTTACCAAGTCTTTTTAAAAAGGGTTGTGGAAATTAAAACTAAGTCTTTTACACATACTGTAAGATTGCAGCTGTGTTCATTGGAGATGTAATAATTACTTCTTAGAGATTTGGAATTCAGTAAAGCTTTTGATACTATCTCTCACAGTATCCTTCTGGACAGGATGTCCCACACACAGCTGGATAAACACATCATGGATGGGTGAGCAACTGGCTCATGGGTCAGGCATGAAGGGTAATAGTGCATGGGGTGACATCAGCCTCGCCTCCTGTCACTAGTGGGGTTCCACAGGGCTCTATCACTGGCCCTGTGCTCTTTATCATATTCATAAATGACTTGGGACTGGAAGGGACACTAAGCAAGTTCACAGATGATGTAAAATTGTGAGAAAGACAGAGTGACCCTGCAGAGAGACCTCAACAAATTAGGGAGATGAACAGTCACCAACCGCATGAAGTTTAACAAAGACCCATGCCAGATTCTGCACCTGGGATGGGGCAACCCTGGATATATGGACAGACTGGGGAATGAAACACTAGAGAGCAGCACCTCAGAAAGGAACCTGCGAGTCTGGGTCAATGGCAAACTGAATATGAATACAGCACTGTGGAGGGCCAGCTGTGAGGAGAAGCCGTATGAGAGCGGCAGAGGTCACTTGGTCTGTTCAGCCTGGAGGAGACTGAGGGGAGATCTCATTGCAGTCTTCAGCTTCCTCTCAAGGGGAAGAGGTAGGACAGGCACTGATCTCCTGTCTGGTGACCCATGACAGGACCTGAGGGAATGGCATGAAGTTGTGTCAGGAGAAGTTTACACTGGATATCAGGAAAAGGTTCTTCACCAGAGGGTGTTTGGGCAGCAGAACAGGCTCCCAAGGGAAGTGGTCAGCACCAAGCCTGAAGAGACTTCAAGAAGCATTTGGACACTGTTCCTGGGCACATGGACTGACTCTTGGGGTGTCTTGTGCAGGGACAGGAACTTTGATGATCCTAGTGGAATCCAACTCAGAATATTCTCTGATTCTCTTTGATATCTGTGCTTATTCTGTTACCCAGCTTGTTTGGGATGTTTATCAGATAGAAACAATTACTGTAAAAATTTTATACTCTATGAAAACCTAAGTCATGTAACTATTCCTGTCTTTGAAAGAAAAATTGGTATTTGCAGGCTGCCTGAGAAAATGTTGCCTTGTAAATTTAGTATTCTCTTGTAATTGCAAGATAGATTTTCTGGTTTATTTTAGAGCAAAGCTTGTGGTTGCAAGGACAAAAATGTTAAAAATACTTTGTCTTTTGACTAATATTATCTTTCTGATAGTAAACATGACTTGTTTTTATATGTCTGTAGTGATCAAAATACTAAATAGATATATAAATAACATCAAAAAGAAAAAGACTGATTTGTCTTTAAACAATTTGTAAAAAAATCCTGAAAGCTGTCGGTGCTTACCAAAAAGAATTAGTGTTATAATTTAATCTGTTGTGGATAAAATTAGTACAGAAATCGTCTGACACTAATGTGTACAAACATCTGTGCAATGTATTTTGATCACCTTAAAATCACTGTTCTTTATTTCTAGTGCGATCAGGCTTTTTTTTTTTTCCCCACAAGTGTTTAGAACAGTCAGGAGAGTACATCTGCACTGTGGAAAATCAATCAGGATTGTGGGTGAATATATTACATTGTTGAAGGAAGACCTCAGAAGCATATGGAGAAGGCAGGAAAATTCCTCTTGACTTGCTAGCCAGACTTCCCTTGGGTCCCTGCAGGATACTCCATTGTGTCTCTCTTCATTATTGCTTTCTTATTAGATAGCAATTCCCTCAGGAGCTAAGCAGCTGCTGGAGATGGGCTGAAGAGCTCAAAAGAACTGCTGCCCTTACAGCTTTTCTTAATTACACCAATTATAGGCTACTGAGAATATGATCTTTCCCAGATTTCAACAGCTATGGTGAAAAGAAATTGATGTCTTTGGTGGCACTGAAAGAGATTCTGGCTAGTGAGAATGGATAATGAATTAAAATGCTTTTAAATTAATTTGATGAAGCTCTATGCCATCAAGCCCAATCTTCTGAATTAAATTTAAGCCATCAGCATCTATCTCAATTAGGGTTTGGGCTATTAGGGACAAAAGTGAGGATTTAATGGTTGGTGCCAAGAGAGGCAAGTGATTTAGGGGTAATTGTGGCACAGACAGAGGTCACCAGTGTATAGGGGGAAGATCAGAGTAGTGCTGGAGTCCTTTTTAAATAATTCAGTAACTAATATTTACTGCTGATCCTTAAGGACCAGCAGAGACAGGCTGAAGCTTGCACTGGCTGTAAGAAATTATTTTTTAGCTGTGTGCCTGGTTGACTGCAGTGAGTAGCAGGTTGCTGCACCAATGCCTAGGATTACCTAATGTTTCTTATTAAGATTAAAGGATGAGATAATAAAAGAAAAAAAAATAAAATAGTGGCATTGCTAGTTCATTCTTCAATTCCTGTATGCCCGGGATAAGGTTTCAGCCCTGGCTTATGATTGAGGTTTTATCTACTGCCAGTGTTTGTTCTTTAGGTTTGGTAGTTTAGAGAATACAGACTGACCAGATTAATTTTTGATGTTTTGGTTTTGTTGAATAGGATGAAGGATGAGAATGGTAAGAACTAATGACTTGTGGATAAGAGCATGGTAATTGAACTTGAAGCTTTTAGTGTTGTGCTGGACCTCTGATGTTGGTTAATACAAGTTTTAATGGGCACTTAAAATTTATGTGGAATCAGTGAACAAGCCTGCAGAAAAGAAACCCTTTGAAGATTATATAAATACATGGCAACTACATCAAGCTTGGGAAGTACTTGAGCACTGTTCTTAAAAGTACTTGGAGACTGTGGAAGTATTTGACAAATACACTACATATACCTTTTTGCTCTTTGCAGGTTTTCAGTACTGTTTGAGACAAGGTGTTGGGCTACAGTTCACCCATTCTCTCACTCAGTACTCCTCTTCCTGTTTGCGGTCCAAGGGGGTAGCCCAGTGGTACATCTTTGACTTGCAACCAATGTTACAACATGTTTTATTTGAGAGAAAGGGTTGCTGTGTTATCATGAAAGCTGGTTGCATTTGTATGTAGGTGCTTAGGCTTGGTTTTGACTGTGCATGAGTTACAGAGTTGAGTGTGGCTTGGAGGTTATAACCAACTTCTGCTACAGACTTGAAATTGAGTGAACATTTTAAACAAAAGACATTGAGGATATTAATCCTGATTATGCTTCTTTTTTTTTTTTTTTTAGGTATACCCATTTTATGGTTAATTCTGCCCAATTTATTGGAAACTGGGCTGTCTTTAAGAATATAATTTGTTTCAAGTGTCATGGTTTAACCCCATGTGGCAGCTTTGACCCACACTGCTTTCTAGATCCTCACTAGCAGGATGAGGGCAGGAATCTGGGTAAAAATGCAAAAAACTTGTGGGTTGAGATAAAGACAGCTTAATAGGTAAACAGCAAAACAAGGAAAGGAATTCATTCACTGCTTCCCATGGAAAGGCAGGTATGCAGCCATCCCTGTGAAAACAAGGCTTCATCACATGTAATGGTGACTTGGGAATACAAATGTCATCACTCCGAATGTCTTCCACTTCCTTCTTCTTCCCCCAGCTTTTATTGCTCAGCATGACAGCACACAGTACGACAAGTTTCTTTGGGCAGTTGAGGTCAGGTATCTGGGCTGAGTTCCCCTGGTCCCTTCTTGTGCACCCCCAGCCAAGGTGCTGGCAGAGCCATGAGAAGCAGAAAAGGCCTTGACTCTGTGTAGTCACTGCTCAACAATAACTGAAATATTGCTGTGTTATCAACACTGTTTCCATCACAAAACTAAAACATATCCCCCCTACAAGCTGCTCTGAAGAAATTTACTTCAATCCTAGCCAAACCCAGTACAACTATTCACTGGACTTTGAAAGGAAAAGATTTATGTGAAAAATTTTAAACCTTCACTGCATTTTTAAGTTGCTTTAAAATTGTAACTGGTAACATTACAAGATTTTATACTCCTACTACAAAGGTGGTTTTTGATAACTCAGGAGGCTCTTCTGACTCAAGCAGCTTAGTACAGATCCTTTCTAACCAAAGCCAGTTAAGGCTTCACGAGACTGTGAGTGTATCTTGAGCTACAGCAGTTATTCATCTCCAGTTTGCAGCTACTGTCTTGACAAAACTGAGGATGTTTTGAGATCATGGTCTCCTTTAGCATGCTGTTAATTGCAATCCAAAGATAAACATTTGTTTTTGGTTTGAATGCCTGTCTGCAGCCTTTTGGAAGGCATTTCCTGATCTCTCAAATAATTTAGGCACAACATAAATCTGTAATGGCCCAGGATTCCAGGACTTTCAGCTGCATAACTGAAGGGAAAACTATCTATGTACTTTAAAATTTCACCATCTGAAACACAGAGCAAGTGGTACCATCCTGCATATACGTACTTTCCCCAGACATAGCAGTGTTAGTGAATAAATGTGTTGTGATCTTAGGTTCATGATTGTTCTTCAGAAGTTATTTATCATTGACCATCTGTAAGCTCTACTACTATACTATTGTATTAATACCTTAATTTTAAATTTATTGGTTTTTATCATCTTTTTGTTTTGCAAGTAACTCATTTGTGAGGGCATTAAGTAGTATCAGAAAAAAAATATTTAAATTCGACCTAGCATTTCTAACCAGAAAAATAAAGCTCTTGCTTTCAGCACCTGTGCTTCATTAATTGAAATTTTTCAGTGTGTAAATGCAGTACAACTTTACATATTCAATCTGTGGGTACTTTTTATTCCCTTCTACTTTTAACTTACTTTTTAGTTTCATGCTTTGTGATGGGATAGTGCTTTTTTTTTTTTTGCCCCAAGTAAATATGGTAAGCATACTAGAATAGCATATAAGCTGACCAATAAGTTTAATTTTTTATTAACTAGATTACATGTTAATTAGAAAATTATGTATTCAAATTAATTTTCCTAGCTAATTCTAATTAAAACAAGGAACCCCTGAGAGCTCAGCCTATTTGATCTGTAGATTTCAAACTTCATGGACTCATGGGCATGAAAATATTAAGTAATTTATTAGTAGCAATATCACACTAAATACTGTACTCCCTTCTGATCTTAGTTTTAGGTTTTTCTTTCCATGAAAATCAAAGCACTGTCAGAGAATCTTACAGGCAAACACACCATGAGCCCTTGGTTGGAGACTGTACAATCAGACTGCAAGAGGAGCTTTGACTTCTATTATGATGAACAGTATGATGGCTAAAAGCAGCTTTCAGCAGAACTGTGTAGCAGAAAATGTACTGTCAAAAGAAAAATACTAATAATTGTGCTTTGAAACTAGAAAGCATTCTTAAATTATCATGTTAGAGAGTTTGTTTGCCGGGGATTATTCATCTACTTAAGCAGAATGGTCTTTTATCTTCTGTGAACTCTCTGTAACCACCACAGAAGAAATGGGATTTCCTGGTTTTCTTAACAATGCATGCAAAGTGCTTTTTAAATGAGTTGGCCTAAATCCACAGAAATACTGGCATGCTCTCCCATGCAGGGACTTTTAGCTCTTGGTTAATTGTTCAGGTGCCATACAGAAGGCACAAGAGGTTTTGACAGAATGCAACAAAGAAGCAATGCTATACACTTCATATTCTTCTACTTGATACTTGAGAGTCAAAAGCAGGCTTCCTGGCATTCTTACAGGAGGGTCTAAGGTAAGCATGTAACCTTATAATGCCCATTCATTTGCTGCTAGTTGGAGGAAGAGCACATTGATCAGACAGAAATTTGATCTGCAAGTTGGATGTAGATGTTACTTGCTTTCAAATCTGTGACCTGTTGGAAAACTACAAGATGCAGCTTGAACCCTTTGTAGCAGTCCATTCTCTTGGCCTGTCACCGCCACCTTTTGGAACCAGTTAACCTCAAAGGATTTGGACTGGCTCACAATCCCACCTGGAGCACAACTCATAGACTTCCAAGAGTCAACCATAACCATCTTGGAAGAATCAGTCAGAGATCACTTCTTTTGGCTGAGATTGGTACCTGAAAATGACCAGAAAAGACATTCCTCTTTCCAGGTTCTTGCTATGACTTTATCTAGGTATGGGTATATCATATTTCCACCTGTGAAACTGGATAAAAAGCCCACCTCTGTAGACTGTTTTTGTTTCTGTACATTACAAGTGCTCATTTAAGAGATAGATAAAATAGTGTTTCTGCCTTGGCAGGCAACTCTTGGAATTAATTTTCAATGTTTCACTCTTGGGAACATTGAATTTTAAAAAAAGTAAATTTGAAGGATGTCTTTAAAAGGTTTAAGTGACCTCCAGTGTGGTAGAACATGAAAGGCTGTCAAATGAATGACCTCTAGGCAATCTGATACCTTCCATTATGAATAATGTTTTTCAAATAAGTAAAAGACATCTTTTCTCCATTCTGTATACAAAGCTTTTTTTAATAGCAGATCTTTGGCTCCATAGAATCAGGAGCAAAGAATTTTCACTACAGCTGTCTCAGCACAGAAAATGGTAAACTGAGTTTTCTGGCATTGCTTTTGCAGGCTACAGGGTCTTGGGCTGCCATTTGAAAGCAGCAGATACATGATATTGTTTCTCAAGTATATAATGTCACCTGATTTTACTTCTGTCTTTGAGCAGTTTACAAATGATCATTTCTGCCATAGAAACTATTCTCCTGGAATGCAAAAATTGAAAGATCAGGGTCCAAAATTCTAACATTGGACATGAGCTTGCTATGAGTATGAAGGCTGAATTTTACAGGAATTCCTCAAAAAAAAAAAAAGTAATTTTTTTTTTTTGTTTTACATAGGTTTTGTCACACAAGATAAAACAAATCCATGGTGATCTATATTAAGTATTCAGTTGCTCATCAGTCTATTTGTCACCATTTTTTTGAATGCATCTTCATTTTCTTCCTCTAACACATGGCAAAACTCTATTACTCAAATCTGTGTTTTATATTCAATTTTATATTTCAACTTTTTATACAGCAAAAAGGTTTAATTGGGATAAATGGATCAAAACAGCAAAAACTACTCAATTTTAGCTGGAATTCTAAAACTACAAGGCCAAGAATTCAGACAATATTTATAGGGCAATAAATGGAATCCAGCTGAAAACAAGGAGAACAAACAAAAAATAAAAGTTTTAAAACCTACAATGCTTCTAAACCACTATTTTCTATTAATTTTTTTTTCAAGTAATGCCCAAGGCATGCTACTATGTAAAATTTGCACAAGGGATTTGGCATATAGGGTTTTTCTTCCCCCTCCTAGAATCTGGAAAGCAAACCAAGAAGGAATAACTTGGTTTCTATTAATGTAAAGGCAAATAAAAATAAGAAAACGTGGATTTCAAGCTGGCAAAGCTAAATGTGAGGCTAGGTAACCATCTTTCTTAGCAAATGTGTGTGTGTGCCGTCAAAAGAGGTTCATTCTTGACAAGTTACTGAGCTCTATTAGTAGTTTGTCTGACATTACAAGGACATCAGCTATGTTTAGAAATGAGAACATCACACTTGGAAGCAGTGATCTAAATTTAAGACCCCTTTAAAAATGATATGTCTATAATCACTTGGTGTTTATCACCACTTTAAAATGATATGTCTATAACAAATAATCAGTTGGTGTTTATCTTTTCTTTCTATCATCACTTTAATCTTCCAGTCTGAACTTGCTTCATACAGAAAGCACTCTGTGCTTTTTGAGGAAGAAATCCTACCCCAGTACACAAGTGAAATGATGTCGCCCTGATTTTTTCAGCCTTCTCTTCTGTTTCACAGTTTCATGTTTTAGGTTCTTTCTCATGCTCTGGTCTGTAAACACAGCCAATGTTATTGTATAGTTTCAAGGTAGTTTACATTCTTTGTCTTAGAGATATGGACAGCTGATGGACAGTGTCTTGACCAATGGGATGGGAAGAGGTGTCAACCTTCTCCCCCAGTCCCTGGCCTTTGTCGATATACTATATATTGAGTCAGACTTTCAAATGAGTTTTTTTTAGTTCATGCCTTCTGATCAAAGTGTGAGTGTGTGTTTTGTGTGTGTGTGATGAACTGCATCAAAATGACAATAAAAACTATTGTCATAGGCTTTTGCAAGCAACTGTGATTGCAACATAGATGGTTTTCAGTTATTTCTTCTGCTCTTCATACCTGAACTGCATCCATGGCTTGCGTCTTCTCCAAATGTGAGAGCTCTCAGCATGTAGACTAGAGTATTTTGCTTCTGCAGAGAATCCTGTAAGTTTTGGATCTAGTATCCAAGAGAAGACTAACGGCAAGGTATTGTAAACAGCTTATTCATATTTTGGTTTTGTTTTGTAATTGCTACTGACTATTCTAATAATAAAGAGAAGACTGTATTGCCTTTTTAGGTGCTTACTAAATTGAGTGATTGTGACTCATTCTGTTCATTCCTCTTCTGAAGAATGGCACCAGGTACGAAGAAAAAGAGCAAATCATTTTGCCACGGAGTAACTGATACTTGGCCAAACTTTCTTGTATCCTTTAGAGATTCTTATGAACTTGAGTGTTACCATGGTTTCTGTGCTGGGTTTCTAAGATACTCAGATGCTATTTTTTAAAAATCATTTCAGTGATTATAGTTTAAAAGAACTTTCTGCTATAAATAAGGTCTTCAAAGGAGCCTTTTGTCTTTGAGGTTGGAAGAGATTAGAGAAAAACTTAAGTAGCTTCCCTTCCGGGCAGGTCTGGAAAAAAAGTTGAAGCATCTGTTTGTTCTCTGCCCTCTTTTTCCTAATATAAAAGCTTTACTGAGGACAGAAGTTGTTTTTTTTCTGACTGTTCAAACAATTCACAGAAAGGGACACTTTTTTTTACCACTTCTTGATGTCTTCATGACTTCTAAAAAACCTGCATGGTGTCATGATTGTTGTCTGATGATCCAGAATGACATCGGTATTGGGATAGGAAGGCTGGAGTAGCCGTGCTGTTCTGAAAGTAACTACTAATACTTCTGTAATTCTTGAGAAGACTCCCCTCAGTGTTGTTGGATTCCCTCTCTAAGGAATGGCCATAGATAATTTACAGGTGGATTTATCTATTTTAGGAAGAAAATATTTGCTTCCTAACTTCCTAGACTCCAATAACCAAGCAGACAGGATCTTGCTTGCAGCGTGGTAGTGCATATGTCTACGGATTAAGTGACTGTATTACTTGAGAGCACATTTCCAGTGGGCTTGTTTCCTGTCTCTCTATTAAATCTGAAGTCTCTGAAAAACTTAGGTTGCAATCTGTCTGCATTTTCCCTGTTGTGCTTGTCTATCCTGCTGTCCCCACTTCCCCCTGCTGGCACTATATCAGTTATACCAGTATTCTTGAAGAAGCTGCTTAAAGGGTCAGAGGTGAATTAGTGCCAACTTCATGGTATTTCATTTGGCAATTTATTCTTCCTTTTTCTCCTTTAGGGTTTAGCACAGGATTAAAAGGAAGTCTGCCAGTAAATTGGTTTTTAAAATACTGTTGCACAATGAGCCCATCCAGCCTGAGCATAAAATACATTTCATTGTCCTTCTATCTTACAATTAATTTCAAAGAATTCTTACAGTTATACTATTCAATTCTTGTAATAGAGGAACTTCTTAATAGCATTACTCAAATACAGTATTTTTAATTAATTCACCTGTCTTTTTAAATTTATTACTTATATTTAGAGACCAATTAAAATGCAGTTATTTTTGAATTTTCTAGGTCTTATTGAATTATCCTTTTTGAGATGCAGTAACATGAGACTTCCACAACTTAGTTTAGGCATCTCAATCATAGGGTAGCACTGTTCCCATGTCTTCCACATTGTTAATGCTGAGGGTATTCTGTTATGTTAAACTATGTCTTTTCTGTCTTAGTGTGATAATAAGCTAAGTAAGTCTTCCATATCTCATTATTGAATTTTAAAATTATGCTTTCTTATTATTCCATTATTGTCCCAAAGCAGTCAGAAATCTTATAGCAGGAAATGAGGAAAGGCTCTGAGTAACATGGCCTAGCGGAAGGTATCCCTAACCATGGCAGGAAAGGTGGAACTAGATGATCTCTAAAGTCCCTTCCAACACAAACCATTCTATGATTATTTATATTATTGCAATTATCATTAATTTTATTTGTGAATGGTGTCAGAATACCTTTATTATTGTTATCAATAAGTGAAATTTCCGTGCTTCTCGATAAATATGTAAAAGAGCAAATGCAGATTTAGAAGTAGAAAAAAGATACAAAAAATTTGAGTAGTCCTTAAATATTTAAAATTGCTACATATGCCATTCATATTTCATCTGAAGTAAGAAAAAAAGTACAAAAAATAAGAATTTTAATTTTTTTTTCTTTTTTACTATGTGTAAGAAACTGCCAGGAGTCATATTTAAATAAGTGTTTGAAGTTTTCAGGTTTCAAAATATCACAAATGTTGAATCCGTTGATACAGCCAGCACTTAGTTTTTCATTGTTCTTCACATGTGCGGTTAGCATAGATGCAACAGATTCTTTGAAACAACTGAAAATGATACAGAGAAACTGATAAACACCTCAGGGTATTTCAATTGCTTGTTAGATATTACTGAATACAGAATGAAGCATCATTTGAGTCTTCAAGAAAACACTGGAGAAAATATTATACCATTAATGTAAGATCAAATGTAATGGAGTCAATTTACAGATGGCTGAGGTGACAAAGATGAAAAAATAAAGCAAAGTATCCCTCTACAGAATACATCTTCCTTCTAGTTAGAGAAGTAGAAGCTATGTTTGGGTGGTTTTTGCACAGCAGAAGGCACAGATGGTATTGAATTTTAACAGCTGTCTTCCATTAAGAGTTATTGGTAGTGTGGATGAATGTAGTTAATGTCTAGACAGTGAGAAATCTTTATTTTTACCCATGTCTTTGTCCTTACTATTGCCAACAACTTAAGTATTATGGAATTATAGAAAAACATTGATGGAACGATGCCTCTGGGAACCATTTAGTCAAACTCCTACTCAAGCGGGATCAGTTTACATCAGGTTGCTCAGATCCATGTCTATTTGAGTTTAAAGTGTCTCCAAGAACTGTAGTTACCAAGATCCGAATCAGACTCCAGTCAACTCCCTCAATACCTTTGCTCACATTGCAGCTAGTCCCATGGAGCTGCCCAGCTCCTTCCTCAACTGTGGGTAATGCTTCACTCCCACAGACTCTGTAAATAGACTCTTGGACTGGGGAGAGCCAAATTTGCCAACAAAACCCAAGACACAAAAACACATTGAGCATTTTGGCCTTTCCCATGTTCTTTGTCACTAAGCTGTTCCCCACCCCACTGAGCAGCAGACATGTGCTTCCTCATTTGTCCTTTGCTGCCAATGTACTTATGGGAGCTTTTTTTCCTTGTCCTTAACATCCTTTGATTATTTCTACTCCAGCTGAGCTTTTGCTTTTGTAGTTTCACTGCTCTACACTTGAGCAATACCTCTGTTCCCCCAAGTGACTTGTCCCAGCTTCCACCTTCTGGATGATGAGGCTTAATAGTATTTTCAGGTATCATTCACTACACAACATTTTCCTTAGTCAGACTACTCATTAAGTAGTCTGTGATTGACTTTAGAATGCATAACACATTTTGTTGTCCTTATATATGAATGAATATTCTAGTTAATTCAGTTTTACAGCCCTTTGTATGCACTGGAAAGATGAAGGTGCACTAGTGCTACTTTGTGGCTATGAAAACATTGTGTATTAGTCTTGTGAAAATCCTTTCGGCCTCAGCAAAATTATTGCCAGGATAATGAAACCCAAGAAGAAGGTAGGGAGAGTGCTGGTAGCACAAGAGGCCCTGAGAATGAAACTACCTGGAGACAGCACTGGCGGGTCTAGTAGCTCACAGATGCCTAGAAGTGGGAGTCCTTTTCCCTAGGACATCTTATCCATGGCAAGCTCCCTCTGTTTACCTAAAGGCAGAAAAAAGGAAAGAAAGCCCTCAGATGGGTGAGTAAGTTGAACTGAGTGATGAATGCTAAGATTGGCATGGGAGAAAGAGGAGAACCACATGGCTTGAAGCAGGGGAAAAGAAGAGGAAAGAAACTGTCCTCAAATTTTTTTTTTTGTGCTTCAGCTACTCAATTTACTTCAGCAGAACTCCTTGTATAAATGCATTGAAATATTTTGTTGGTCTATACCCAATAACAACATCAAGCACTGTGGTAGGACAGATAGTGCTGAAGGCAATCTTGCCCCCAGTATATTGCAGCTGTGTTAATTACCAAAGAGTGGGAACAGCCTTGCCCTCACAGCTATGGGTGTGATAAAAGAGTGAATTAGGTGGTAGAGCAGGTGATTGGAGTCTGCTGTCTGTGCTGTGAGGAGTAAGGGCCAAGTGGCTGTGCTAGGGACAGATAAGGTCAGATGCTATATGAGAGACAGATACGGTTAGGTGGTCATATAAGGGATAGGAAAGGGTACAAAGAAGCCTATGTTGTGTGTATCTGTCCATGGGAAGGGTACAGAGAAAAGTTCAGTGCACTAAGAGGTTGCTAACTAGCTGATCCTTGAGGCCTTCTTCAGTGTCAGTTGTACCTCCACCATCAAAGTACTGCTATAGGTTTGCTTATCTTAGTGACTGAAAATGTAGCATAGTTAAAAACACTAAAATTTCTATTACAGTACATTAAAAAAGAATATTTTAAAAGATAAAAGTCTTCCTACTACCCTTGTCTAATAATGCTGTTCATTTTTATTTATGCTACTGTATGTTTCCTAGGCCATCTATGCCTTCCAAGGTAGCTGTTTCCAATGAGAAGTGGAGATTTCCTATTTGGCCAGAATGGAATGATGCAGATATCAATGCAGAAAAATGGGATGCTGGAAAAGAAAAACTTGGAAAAGGTCAAATTTTGGTAAGTTATGTGACATATATTATTTCCACTACGTTTTTTGTATTTCTGTTTAATAGTGTATTTTTCACAACTTCAAAATAATGTGTTACTGATAAATATATTACTTTTCAATTATATGCTTTCAATATGTTTAAGTAATTCCTTACTAAACTACAGTAATAAACCAGAAGTATTGTGCATTTCTATTTGCTGCTTTTAAAATGAACATACCTCTGTGTGTTAATGTGTATATATTAATAGTTTTAAAAAAGTACAACCCCCAAATCTATTTCATAGCATAACTAGAACTGAGGATGTGGGAACAGCTGAACTGTTGTAGTATGTCAGGGCACTGCAGTTTCTCTGGGCTCAAAAGGTTTGATGTGTCTGTCTTTTATTATGGCAAAAATGGATGTTGAAGTGCTTTCTTTTATACACTGCAGTTTCTGGACATGTGAAACACTGCAGTTCTAGTATGTAGAGGGATTTGAGGGAATATTGTCACCTTGCAGAAAGTAAAGACCTGCCAGTTGCGGGAAAATTTCTGTTTTCCAACTTTGGAATGAATTAAGTCTCATGGATTTTTACTCCTTCAAACTAGTAATCATTGCAGAATATATGGATCTTTTATACAGAGTAGTAGTCAACTTATTTCTTAAAGAATTTCTTAAATTCAGTATATTAAATTGAAATTTAAGATGCATTAAATACCATGCTTTATTATCTATTTTATATGCAAACTCTGCATTGTTCCTTTATTTCTTCTGACTGTGTCCGTGTGTATTATGTTTAGGGTTCCATATATATTTGTATTTATTTTTTTTCTTAACCCAAGGTTTGACTATATTATAGCCCTATGGGGCCAAAATTGTTTTGAGAGAAGGTATACATTCTATACTGAATGCTGCCATTAAACTTGTCAAGTAAATAATTTTCCTTTGTGTCCTTCTCCTGTTCCATTACCACATTTGATGTCTTTAGGCTGTACTCAGCATTTGTCTAGAACTAATTTTTTAGGTCTACGAGACATTATTATCATACATAAACTTCAAAATAATTATATCTGAAAACCTTTCTTCTATTTTAGGACAAGAGGTATTCTGAGTTGTTTACTGGACTCTTTAGTTCTTCAGCTACAAGCTGTATGAAACGCTGCTCCTTTTACATGTTTAAAGGAATTATATGTCAATTACAGCAGATGAATTTACAGATAGAAAGTATTTTGTAATACTTTACAAAAGGGATCTTTCAATCCAAGCAGGTAGCCAGAATTCAACATTGTATAGGTTATTTCAGTTGGAAACAAAATTAGTAATGTCATACAGAACCTTTGAGTACACTTGGAACACAAAAATAAACAGTCCTATTTTCTTGTGTGGATAAAGAAATCAACATGAAGTGATTTCTTTCCTTGTAACACTGAAGGTCTTCTACCAAGCACCCATACACAATGCTCTCTCTTAGAACAGTGCATTCTGTTGCCGAGATTGTGCATTTGATGTTGTCTCTGTCTCTTGTGCCCATTTCTTCCATGCCCTTCCTGTAGAACTTGTGGTTGAGATTCCTTTCCTTAGGGCATAAACCCCTGAGACCTGGCACTTGTCTCTTAGAGCCATCTTAAATAAAAGATAAGTTAAAACTTGATTTTTTTTTAGCCAGGTTTAACTAAACCTACAATATTCTTCTTCAAAGCATTTTTTGCACTAATCTAAAGAAAGGCTGTATCTTTCCAGGTGTGGTTTGTTGAGTTTTTTTTTCCTTTGCTTAGTGTTGTGTCATTCCCATCTGCCTCCTTTCTCTGGTTAATCTAGTGTTTAAGAGCTAAACTTTCCTGTTATACCATGAAGTCAGAGTTGGATGTCCCTGAAAGCAGAATATAAACTCCACATAATAGTTTTGTTTGTAACTGGGTGGAATCACTAATTACTTAGTGGTTTCATGTTCACTGGTCTTTGTTTGCTAAATTTAGTGTAGTTGTTTAAGTGTTTGTTTGGGTTGTTGTTTTGGTTTTTTGGGTTTTTTGGCTGTGAGATAGGATAGGAGAAAAAGTCAAAGTAGGCCCAAATGTAAAGATATAAACAGATAGTTTTATTAACACACACTAAAAGAAAAAAAAATGAGTTAAAATGAAACTTTTTAAACACTCCCCCTCCTCCCCTCATATGTTTTACTTTTTCATAAATAATGTAGAGATGGAACTTAGAATTCTAGGTTAGTACTACTTATAAAATAGTCTCTTTTTTTAGTTCTTTTAGAGAGAGAAATCTCTCCTAATTTGTTCTGATAACATTCTATAAGAAAAACAATTTGCTTGTGGCTTTTAATTCTCACAAAAGCAGGCACCAAGGAACTTCTGTAATTGTTGAATTTTTTTTTTATATTATGTAATTTTTTCTGTGACTACGTATGGCTTGTGGACTTATGCTTATTGGGGTCTCATTTTAAAGATAACTCTAAAGGTAAGGGATTTTTTTGTCTCAGGGAAGAGAGATGTCTTTTTACATCTTCAGTGGTGCAGAGGGTTTCTTCTCTATCTGTTTAAACATTTTATGGGATCACAAGATCAGTTTTTAATCTAATATTTACTTAGTTAATTACAGATACCTTTGCTCAAATCTACACATCTAAATAATTATCTCTCTAATTCATATTGTTTACAATTTAAATGAATACTTTAGTATATTTATATTACAATTTGTTACTATGGTTCATAGGAGATTTTTAGCTTAGGGCTAAGGTAACTTACTATTTTTTCCTTACTTAGGATATAACTTCTCTTCCACTGACCTCGGTATTTTTACACTGTCTCTTTAAATACCTTTCCCTTTGACCTTTTCTCTTTACTCAAGAGGAGGATTAGAGTTTTCAAAGTTTTACCTGTGCCGGGAAAGAGTTAAATTTAGCTTAGATCTTCTCTCCTTCGGCTGCGGCTTATGGTGTTAAATTATAAGGCCACGCCGATGGGCGGGGGGGTAAAACCTAAGCTGAGAGCTCGAAGCGGCTCGGGAAAACCGCAGCCAGGATCGGGGATGCTATATCCCCCCTAGTCTCATGGGGTGGGCCCAGCTCGGAGCGGCTCCCTGGGGCCCCTGGGCTGGAAACAACTGCCCTGGCCCCGGCCGGCTCCAGGGTGGGCTTTAAAGGTTGGCTAGATGTG